>MU868866.1:0-24898 GCA_036418205.1 Ostertagia ostertagi | reverse complement strand
CCATAGCAATGGTAACGGTTTGGGGAGCTATCGCAGGATGAGGGGGCATTGTGGTGGCAGTAGATTTAGCCTCAGGCGGGGAGGAGAGACTCCAGAGAGCGTGGACAATTTCTTTTTTTTCTGGAGTTCCTGCTCCTCCAAGGCATAGTCCTAGAGGATGCCCCCGTATTTTGCGATAGCGCCCAGTTCTGTTAATCGCTCTTAATGCGATTTTATCTCGGTATTTGTTTTCCTTCTGTACTTCATCCTTTTTCCTTTTCACTTGCTAATTTTCGTGCAAAGAGTGGTGGGTGGGCATCAGTGAAGCGTTCCCAAAGCGTTCTCTTATCAGCGCTGTATTACATTTCTGGTTGTTATTGCTGACTTCGACAGAGCAATCGATGGCTGGATTTGGTTAGGCAGATGGTCAGGAAAGTTAGTGTCATAAGTCTCGCAGCGTAGAGACATATGTTATCGTGCTGGAACGGCGAGATGAAAAAGTTGCAAATGTCCTGAAACACGTGCACAGGGTGTACGTGTGGAAATGAGCGCAGAGCGCTGAAAAACGACGTGATGCTTTTGTGTTGATTTCACACCCTGAATACAACTAGGACACTTACGAATGCACACTGGCGCTATCACAGCTGATCTCTTTGTGTACGGTTCCTGTATGCCTAGTTCGTGCTCTCGCCAACTAACACTAGCCACAATATTACCGTCACCACCACTTCCACCACCACCATCGAGGAATCACCTTCACATCGTCATCCAATGACGGCGATTGCGCGGTGAAACCAGTACAATTGAGATCGACGCTCGACGTCTCTCGAGCGCGTGGTGGTGGTGGTGGTGATGGTAGTGGTGGTCGTCACCGCGGCTGCTGACTGCTGTTGGCGTCCTTCTTGTCAGCTTTCCTTATTGATCGTATGTGTAGCAGCGACAAGGAGCGACCTAGTGTCGTTCAGTCATCGTCCAGTAATCAAGCTGTCTCCAATTTCAGCGCCGGCCAACGGTTCCATGAAGACTGATGGCAAAAACTCGCCGCAAGCCGGTGGCAAATCCGAAGACAAGAAACGACGTCGGGCGCTACGTCGTGCGAAGAAGAACGAAGGAGCTGCACAGCTTGATCTGACTGATGTGGATGTGAACGGTAACTTTTTCCTTCAGTCACTGATTTTTCCTTACTGTTTTCGGGCTTTTCCGGAATGGTTTCTTGAATTTTTGCTTTAAATATTTTGCTCGTAAATTGTCAAAAACCAGGAGCTCGTTTTTTACAGCTGCAGCATTGGAAGACCTTTTTGCTGGTGAACGACAACGTGTTTTGAGCGGTGGCGAGGATTATTGGTACTATGATGTGGCATCTGACGGCTACTACTATGAGCAGAATGGAGCGAAAGGCTGGAGGCGTCGAATGCCGAATTCCGCAATGCAACGCATCAAAGAACAGGTACGGTACTTTTGAATGATTGGATTCATACATAAGACAACGTCGACGATACTGTACTGACGCAAAGCGCGTCGTGTTTGTAGAATCGTTCGAGGGCATAGCTGCAGTTTTTGACCTGATAGTTTTTTTGGGGGGTAATTTTGAAGGGCAGCGCAGAACAAGCCATGAGAAAGTACGCCTCAAATTTCCCTAGGGCGAGCAATTTTCGTGATGAGAGTGTCCGTAGAATGGACTCTGAGTCTTTTTCGATACGCTGGCTCCGACATAGTTGTTGTCCTTAGACCCATGATTAAACGCGATAGATTGAACTTTCGTTGAACGAAGTGCGTTGCGATATTGAAATAGAAAAAGCCGGCCGGCGCCGAGTAATTATTGAAGGGTTCGTCATCCCAGTTATCCCATCGCGCTGTTTTCCACTGCTCTCGCGTCACGTTCTCACCGCGACAATTAGTGATCCCTGAGCTAATTCGAAGATCCGTCTCCGGACTTCAATAAGCACGCAGCCCGTTGAAGAGGTAATCGAATTGCGGCCTAGGAATTATTTAAGAGTAGCAGCAGCTCAGTGTCAAACTCCGGACAGCCGGCGGTTCCCGGTTCACCTGTGCTAACAGCGTTCGTCGTTGTTGTTGTGTGGGACGGAGAGAAGTTTGTGTGGTCGACGTCGATCCTCGTGAGCAATTCACGTGGTTGGGTTGTTTTGCCGTTAAAGGCAAGAGCTCCTCGAGCAGCAACAGCACTGGCCCCGGGGACACAATAAACAGCTGGCTGTCTCGTGTTTTGTGGACAAATAAATAAGGTGAACGTCGTCGTCGTCGTCGTCGTGACTAATTAGAAAATGTCACGGAATCGGTTCGGGGGTTGTTTGCTTCAGAACAGCTGGATACCCGAGGAAGAATTTTGGGTCGGAATACGGAAAAATCATGCAGGGCCTCCCAACCGTTGGAAAATTCCCATCGATAGGCCGTCTTGGTAATTTCAAGAAGAGGGTTGATATGGTGGAAGTTTCGAAGGGTATTTTCAGGGAAGTGGAAAAGTTGGAAATTTCGAGAGATTTTAAAAATTTCCAGTTTTTACGGTGGCAGCACGTATGCTTTTTCCCTGCCCAACGTTTTTGATGATGATAGGTGAAAGATTTGAGGCCGATCTGTCGGTCATAGGCTACTGTAGGAGGAGCCAGGTGAAGCTCTTTCCAGGAGGAAGGGGTTTCCAACCCCAAAATTTTTCCCCAGGCAGTGGTTGGCGCTGCGTCGGCCAATATCTGTGTAGTCATTGTCCCGAACGTAATGTTATGCTGCCTTCAAGCCGAATATTTTGGTTAGGTATGGAGCGCGGGGGTGGTATTTGCGCAACTGAATGGACTTTTTCCAGCGCTCATGTCCTTGGGTGAGGGGGGGGGACATCAAAACAGGGCCGGAAACCGGAAAATCGCTGGTAGGGTGACACTAGGACTAAACTAGGAGAAGGGAGGGAGGCCAGGGAGAACAAAAATTGCTGACATGGTATCCCAGAATCCCTTCCCATTCTTAGAGCTGTTAGTCCCAGGTACTGTTTATGGCTCACTCTTTTGAAAGCCTCCCCCCAACGACATGAGCGCCCGTTTTCCAATGACGGTTGTACTGATGTTTCGGTTAGTGACGAAGGAAATGGAAAGGTGCCAAGCTAGCAACCCCTGTGTAGGTTCCCATCGATGACAATATTAGGTGCGCCGTCGATGCTAACGACGTGTAGATGTGAATTTATGTGCGAATACGGTTCCATAGTTGTTTTTCTGCGATCGTATCGTGTGTGTGTAGAAGTGCGCAACGGTGTCAATCGTCTTTCAACTAGACGTCGTTCGACGTTTACGAAGAAAAGTTGATGTGGTCCGGTTCTTGCACACAAGCAGGCAGCATTCATGCAGCAGGCATGTTGTATAGGTGACATTAGACTGTGCTTTTAAAATGATTCTTTCCGATTTTCATCTTGAGATGAGAATTATTGTACTGAATCAGTCCCCCCCCCCATTAGGGTTGTAATTCAAGGTTTCCGAAGGTTTCTACGGAACTCAATATCGTTAATTTGAGGGTCTGCAACGAATTTATACATGACGAGTTTCGAACCTTGATGCCCGGATTTTGTTTATCTCATATTGGCGGGAGCCCAGCTGATGTTGTTTATGGTTGTTGAGGGGAGTGTTTTTGCGTGCTGCCGGTGCACTTGTACGATCTCTGACCCACAAGCATTCGTAGTCCTAAGTGTTATTCATCTCGGCGTGATTTGTGCACCATGCACTTGCATTGTAACGGATCAGAACTGACGTTTCGTGTTGGGTTAAAATTGACAACAACGGATCGGCTGGGCCCTTCAGTCAGCTCGCACTTAAAGGCACAGGTTACGATTATGATCCTTGGTGCAATTCTCTTCAGTGAGGTAACAGGTTCTCTGAGCACTGGAGTTATGGCACTATCGCGGCTTGGAAGTGCGCAGCAAGATCTCCAAGCCCTTCTTTTGACCGCCAGATCCGCTGCTACTTCTACCCAATCCCAGCATTCGCGGTGTCTGCGTCCTCTCCTAACACGTGCTCTCTCGCATGTTCCCTCTTCTCGTCGCGCTGTGTCTCTCCATCGTACCACGGTCGACCCTCCAAGAAAAGGAGGTGCTCAATCTCAGTGTTTTCTGTAGATCACTTTGCTTTCTTTCCTCAATAATGGCCCGGCACCTCTTGTTTCATTTTCGTCAGGATTATTACACCAATTTGATCACCACCCGTGCCTTTAAACAAGCAGCTGATGGACTTGTGTTTCTAAAATAAAAACTGATTCTACTGTGACTATTTGAGGAATTGACTAATTGAAAGAAAGTTCTTGCAGGAAATCACACAATTGGCTAATGGAGGCAAACTTCCGATGTTGAATCTGCAGACAGCAGCGCAAGCGCATGCATTGCTGCAGAGTGCGCTGTTCTCACAACCGGCTCTCAAGTGAGTTCGCTTTTCCGGGTTTTTCTTTGTCCTCTCAGAAATGAACCGTGAACGTGTTGTTGATGGCATACAGGCTGGCTTGTGAAATGTTCTCTCCGATTCGTGGTTATTCTTGATCGATTCAGGTATTATGATGCAAATTCGGACGGATTCTTCTACGAGATGGCCTCTGTTGATGGATGGAAACGCCGGCAACCGAATAAGCCTGTTCATCAAACACTATCTCATGGTCTGAATAGCTCATCGGCTTCGGCAGAAGCTGGAACACCTACTCGCCCTAGTTATGGAGCTACTCTAGCCCGAGGACAAATTCCCCGTCATCATTGTGTCCTCGATGATAGCAGCGCGTCGTCGTCGGTTAGCGAAGATACTAGCCTTCAGGTATGTGGTTTCCCGAACTTTTAATGATCTTATGGCCTTGCTTTTGGTATAATGGTAGCCTAAGCTTTCCATTACAGGATGTATTCGGTCTGGACACCGCGTTTAGTGGGCTGAGGATGGGCTGTGACAGCCCTTTCCGACCCATGAATACGAGCACCACCGCGACTACTACCAGCACCACCACCGCCGCTACGACTAGCAACAGCACCAGCTCGGCCACAGCGACGTCTGTCTCGCGACCCGAATCACTCTTGCTTAGCGATCAGATTCTGCCTGGATTCAACGCTGATAAATTCATCCAAGAACTCTCCTTCTCCGGCCTTGATCCTTCCAAGGTATGCGGCGTTTTTGAGTTAATTGCTCCCCTTCTTTTTTCTTCCCCCTATGTAACCATTTGCAGGTTCTCGGCTCTGTGTCGCGTACGCCAGCCGATCCATGGGCGTCGCGATGTGGCGGTTGGACGATGCCGCCCTTCGACAAGCCGACGACGATGACGACGACAACGTCATCGTTGATGGAAGACGACGATAATTCATCCATGCTTCTCAAGGATCTTGAGAAGATCTGGGCGACGCCAGTCGGCGGATTGAACGCGTGAGCAGAGAGGACAACGACCAGAAAGCGGAGGCCGGTTGGCTGATGTGTAGCCATGCGCCCCACGTTCAACCTTCACAATATTATTATAGCCTATATACACAGACAGCTTTTGTTCTTTGAATCCTTGAAAGCTTCCCTGCCTCCACCCTCACCCGCTCCCTTGCATACTTTCTTTTTGACTCACTGATTGCTTGCTCCTTGTGTTAGCGTGATCGTGTACTATCTCGTGCTTTCGGCGCGTATATGTAAATGTACATAGTTATATCTAGGAAGCAAGTGCATTAGATCCTGATATTCTTCTTCATCACATGAAAATTCCATTTTTGATTTGTTATCCCAGTTTTCACCCTAGTTTTCTTCCCATAATATCTTCACGCGTTTTCCCTTCCTTATGCATGATTTTTGAGACACAGGCGGTTTGTATGCAGCTGGGAATCGGCTTAGATGCAACCGCCTTTTAGAGGCTGTGAACACTATGGCTGGAAGGTGGAGCGGTTTTGATGCACCAATCACACTTGCTGACGTCACCGAAATCGCCCCGCCCTCTAGTGATCGTGGTCACTGCCTTTAAGTTTTAGAATTCAGATGGTATGTAATCCTAGGACTTATATCTCCTGCACTTCCGAAGCGTTCTTTCTTCTTTAGACTTTTTTTTTTCGAGGTTCGCGATGATGTATTAATTTTGTTCTGCTGTCTCTTTTTGGCTGTTTCTTTTCCTACATTATTTTTTTCGTGTTGGAGTTACATATCTGCCGCGTGTTCTTCATTCATTCATTCATCCCATTCATTCATTCGTTCATTCATTCATTTTATTGCGTAGGAACTACTGGTGTACGAGACGTGCCACATGCTGAAGCTAGAAGAGTACTTAGAAGTACTTGTACTGGAAACTCTTCGGCAGAGGTACGAGGATGTGTGCGTGTAGCGCGTCTTGAGACTTAGCCTTGCATCACTTTGCCACATCCTTCTATACATAGTTTCTAGGTTGTATCCTCTTTTTTCCCATTTTTATTTTTGTTTTTTTTTCCTTCTAGAATCTTCTTCCAGCTGTCGTCTCAGCTTTATGTGCGTTGTAGATCCGGCGAGATTTCTTTGCTCTCCCTGACAAATAGATAGTTGATATAGCTAGGACCTGTACAGTAGAGAGGAATATCACATATGATTACGGTACGACAGAAAATTATTCAATCTGGGACCAAGACGCTACCGTAATCAGTGTGATTTTACTTCTGTAGGAAGCATTTGAAGACGTGGTACCTTTGTGCTCTATCGTCGTGAAGTTGGCGTCGTCTGTAGTTTTGCGTGATTTCGATAGTAGTGTAACTGGTTCCATCGTCAGTACACTTACATTCGAATTCACACCTTTCCCACACCCGATATGAATTCCTCGATTACGGCGGGTTATTGTATGTCTGTCTGTAATTGTCCGTGTGTCGAGGTGTTCTTCATCCTCCTAATAATAATAGTAGTGCATATTACGAATGTTTAGTGCTTATTGTCGATTACTTCATTGTACAATATAAATGAAAGTTAGAGAAGTTATTATGATTATTATTAGAGAAAAAAAAGCTGTTTTGTTTAGCCATCGATCACATCATGTTTCACTTCGACGATGATTTTGCTTTGGCTCGCGCCGCGTTGTTGATATTTCCCCATATTTCCCCCGTCATCACCACCCACACCATCATCACATACATCCGTTTAGTTAGAAATGTTTTCTGGCCTGAGGGAAATTTCATAAATATTGAAATTTGTGTGCAGGTGTGCGAGTACATAGGCATATTGGTTTCCCGAAGTGTGTTTTTCGTAAATGTGGCACAGATTGAGACCATATGTGCGCGCTGATTAGGACGCGATCGGCCGCAGTTCTACACAAATCACGGCGCAATGTTTTTGAGACCCCGCCAGTGAAATGTGCGTTACGTGAAATATTTGAAATCAGTACCCTGTATTTCGGAAAACGAGAAGAGCGTCGAGTGCAGACCACACACCACAAGTGACGACGGCCAAGAAAAAAGTGGCTTTTTCTTCTTTTTCTTGGCCGTCGTAACTTGTGGTGTGTGGTCTGCACTCGACGCTCTTCTCGTTTCCCGAAATAGAGGGTGGAAGGTGAAATGAGTTGATTTCCACAATCACAATGGTTCTCTTCTGTTCATTCTATTCATGTCCGGTTTGACTACTGTGTTGAAGAAACCCTTCCCAGAAGATTTAGCAGTTCTTCCCATGATGATGTGGGCAGTTGTGGTTGTTGGAGGCAAACATAGTTTCAGAAGTTGGGAGTGGCTTTGTACGAAGAGGCAGGAAGTATGAAACCATATAGGGGGACAGTTTAAGGGTATGGTCGGCGGCACACGGGCGGGAATGAAGGAGTGCCTTGGGGAGCTGTCGTATCCTGCGACGCGTGAAGATTCGGCATAAAGCGTTCGATTTTGGTGAACAGATATAAAACAATCGATAGAAGCTGGTGCAGTGGAAGTGCGCGATGTCAGTGCAATAAGTCAAAAGGTCAAAAAGAGTCGTCACTATTGCAGGATACGGGGGCACTCCTTAAGACTGAGCCCAGGAGGGGGAGGAACATCGAGAAGTTGAATACGTATTGCTAGCATTTAGGGTTCTCTCATCACCCAAAGGTCATGTCCGTTTTGACCAAGGAGTGTATTACGGCGTTAGATGCATTGCCGCCACAATGGTCACAGTTATTGCGTGCGGCCTTTTAGGAACAGCAATCCGTGAACATGGAGAAACCGCCCAGCTTAGCTGAGACTGTTTCTGCGGGAAGTTTGACGTCCATCTTGTTTGTTTCGGAATTATTAACGAAACAATGCATTTTTGTCGGGTTTCGTTCTTAGGTGTGTGATGATGTCTCAAGCCTGATTTATTGGTGAGAATGGGATCATTGATTTCTCGAGAAGGATTCCTTTCAGGGCTTTCACAGTAGGTTGCGTTGTGTGGGGTGTATGAGAGCTGGGAGTCAGATATGCTCTCGAAAGGACTGCTTTTGGGAATTGGTTTCAGAGAGTAATTAGAGGAATTGCAATTGCTCTTCATTGTACAAAGTTGAGCTACAACGAAATGGTCTCGGAAGACGTGAACCTTTGTGCCATTTTGTGTCCACTGTCAGGTGGACATATACGGCGTAATCTGCGTTGCGAACCTCCCACCCACAACAGTGGCCAGTTTTTTTTTCCGAATTTCGTTTACGTTTCGGAAAATTCATTAGAAAATATTTTATGCAAGATACAAGCGACACAAGTTTTCTTGATAATGGGAAATACTCCCAAAACGGAAAAACACAGTCCGGAGGTAGGCTGGCAGGCTCAGGGTTCAATTTTATTCGACTTTGTCTTGATTTTTAACGACTCTTTTTGCGTTAGAAGCGTTGATTTCCAATTTCAGTACTGGAAACTCACATCCATGGAATGGCAGGCTTGCGGTGTTGCACTCAAGGCTATGCAGGCTGAGTTTTAAAGTCATCTCTTGCCGTTTCGGTTGGATTTCAAGACTGTTGGTGCATAGCAGGTTCATTAGTCTGATCGTTCGGGGCAATTATTGACAAGTGTAAACAGACAGAGATGAGGCGAATTCATAAAATGGTCCTACGTTGGGAAGCATTACAAATGAATAGGAAATCCACCGGAAGTATAGCGTCACGCGAAGCGTTTACTTTGGCCAGGCCAGAAGCGAGTGTGGGCGCTTCAGGAAGATAAGGGTGCACTGGTTATGCTGAACAGAATCCGGAAGATCGCCCGCTACGCCCAAGCGATCCCGCGCTGCAGTTGGTGATTTGGACGGGATGTTGTGGCAGCAGCGGCGAGGCAACCGAAGAACACTCGAACGGAGATGACATTAGCAGGAGCGTCCCAAACGCGTTTGGGTAGATTCCGTCCATGAGTTCGCGGTCTTAGCGCTGTCCACCCTTGAGCGAAATTCACGGCACAAACAGGAGGGGGGAGGTCTATTTTCGTTTTTGGTTGATGGTTTCTCTACTTTTCGCCACTGAGAGATTGGCGCGTCATGTCCACTGATGACCCCCTTCACTTCTAGTAGATCGCTGCCTTTGTGAATTGGATGAGATGAAACTTTACGTTATTGAGCGTTAATTGTCTTCGAGTGAAATAGTTTTGGAAGGTTTAGGTCTTATGTTTCTAGTCAGGGAAGGGGAGTTTTTTGGAGCGCGGCTTGCGCGATACGGTATCGCAATTTGGAGGGAGAGGCGGGTAGATGACCAATTCCCCTATGCGAGAAGGAATCAGCTGAATTTTTTTCGGATTTTCCATATGAACGATATAACACTGTCGTGGCGTTCCGGTGTTGATGCATTCTGGTGATTGTGCACAATTACTTCGCTTTATATAGGCTGCAGGGGTTCAGGCTTTGTCAACAAAGGGGTGAGAGGTAGCGGGGAAAAGCCAATTTGGGTCTTATTGGGTATGAAGTTTTGAAGGGGATAAAAAGAGAGGTGCGGTGTGTTGGTGTGCACTTGTGAAGAAGCTCAGATATCCTACAAATGCTGAACACAGCTCGCGTGTTGACGAAGTAAAGCTAGGTGCTGCTTGCCCGTGGTTTGGATCGCTTCCGATTTCTTGAAACGATTATGATGTATTCGTCAATGGACTAGGGAACATAAAAATACTGAACAGTTGGCAACATATGCGATTTCCCGCATTCCGTTTGATGGGGTACAAAATTGACGAAAAGGTGGATCAAAAGCTCTCAGTTGCAAAAATCGTTGGAGGAATGCTCCTTATTTCTTTTTTTGGGGTCAGGTTATTTTAAAGTATCGCGTTTATTGAGGACCAATGAAAATTCCCCAGTTAATCGATGCACGATATAATCGGTGAGAGAAAGTTACGTGCGAAGGGTACATTGTATTTTTAGCCATCACTAGTTCCTATTCCAATCGTACCACTATTATTCTATACCAGCTTACAAGGCTGGGTGGTGGGTGAGTAGAAGTGAAAATGAAACGTAAAGAATTATTTAGGCCGGGTAGGATTGCTTTGCCCCTTGGTATTTATTGGTGTTTCGTTACTCATCGATTCAGCAACACGTCGAATTGGATTCACTTCGTGAAGTGGCCTGATACACCTTATCAAAAGTGCAAGCACAGTTGTGCAATTGTTGCAAAAGATTGTGACCGTTTTTGAAATTCTTTCCATGCAGGCAATCACGGACCGTTACGGGGTTGATTGGCTGAATGGAAATTGGTGATTAGTTCATGCTGGTTAAAATGGCTCAAACTTAAAGACACACCACACTAGGTTGGGTGGGCGGAACACTGCCAATAAAAGGAAAAGGATAAAGCATTTGCCGTTGATCAATCCCTTTTGGGATGCGGCACGCATTCTACTTCCATTTGTACATTCGTAGTGGCGTTTGAATGCGATGTGGCCTATACAATGACTTGCGGGGCCAGCCGATGTACAAGTCAGTGTTTTTATCCTCCCAGACAAGTCTGGTACCAATTAACCGACCCCGGAGGGA
Source organism: Ostertagia ostertagi (assembly GCA_036418205.1). NCBI lineage: Eukaryota > Metazoa > Nematoda > Chromadorea > Rhabditida > Trichostrongylidae > Ostertagia > Ostertagia ostertagi. The sequence goes on along the minus strand of MU868866.1, from coordinate 14,051 downwards.
TGGAAGGCTTGGTTGGCCCGGGTGACTCACGACATCTGGGATTTCCTAAAGAAATTACTGCAATAGGCAAGAATTCGTTCTAGAATGACTACGCTATGCACAACTTGTAAATGAAGGAAGGCTAAATAGTGTTATGCAACGCCAACGTTACCGAATTTTCCCCGGATCGCAATGAAAGGTACATTGTGCTCTAGACAATACCAGCCCTTCCCTACGGTAGAGTGAAGCCTGCTCTCCAAGCTTCACCACAGTTGAAGGTCAGAGGAAGTGAGTGAGCACAGCATGAGTTAAAGGAATCTTTCACGGAAAAATCATGATTCTATTTCAGCCATAAATCACTGGCTTGAGACTCATTATCCACGATAAGAATGAAAAGAACTGAAAAATTGCTTTTGTTTTGGTAAAAAAATCGAAAGGCTGCTACGCGTTCAAAGTACCGCCGGACATCTGTCACAAATGCTGGCGGTAGGGATGCTTCCACTTGGTTCTCGGAGCAGGGTCAACCCTATGTTGCTACAAGTAGCAACGGGGGGTCGTATTTTGATGAGTTTGTAGAGGGGGGTCGTACTTGCTTCGGTTGTAAGAAGTTGCATGTGATGAGTGGGGAGCGGCGCGGGAGAAAGTTTCAGCGCGCGTATATAGGGGTGGCCAAAAAAAGAGACACTTGACTCCACATTTCAGACAGCATTAATCACACTTTGCTAGAAATCAAATCGACTGCCCCAACTCAGTATTGAAGAGCACATTCTAATCTATCTAAATTACATGACAGCCTTCTACACCGACGACATCAGAAGATTTTCCCACGGAAACATGGTTCACGGTACGAGCTCAACGAGGTCGTCGAGGTACCATAGACCATTACGACGTCCCTGAAACGCTGGTCAAAAGCGGTTTTGCATAGTCACAGCTAATGTCTCTGGGAAGCTATTCACAGTTAATCATTGAAGAAATTATGTAGCAGCTTCAGGCCGGAGCGATTACGGTAAGCCTCGTTGAGCTCGACGGTGGCGGCAGATGACGTCATATTCTGAAGACGGTGGGGCAGTGAAGGAGGGCCTGCTTCTGTTTACGGGGGAACACCTAAGGAATATTTCGCCGTAAAACTTTCATTAACATCGGCACCCTGTGCGACGAAAAGTTCGATGATGTGCGCCATGGGCAAAGTGTCTCTTTTTTTGGCCACCCCTGTATATATCCTTTAGAAAATAGAGCAGTTGAAATATGGGTAAAATACATGGAAATTGTAGGGAGATGTGGGGAATTTTTGCGGTTTTATGGTAAGTAACGTCACTAGAAACTCTTTCTGGCCTTTTGACTTGTTGGATTCACATCTCACAGTTCCACTGCATCCTATTTTATCGATATTTGTCTATGTCTATGTCTATATTTGTCTCTACGAAATCGCGCGCATTCATTTGCTCTTTGCCCGCACTCTTCCATTGCGTCGCCACTGAAGCCGCCCCTAAGTCGGATCTTCTTCCATGCCAGCATTCTGGCTCCTGCGGCCTTTTCACCAGGTCGGTTTTCTATAAGGAAGTTGTTTTTGTAATGCTCTTCTTCTTCCTCTTCGTAAAACCGGATATCTCGCGCGTGAAATCCTTTGCGTCGTTGTTGCGCAAGTTGCAGCAATTCTGTATCGTCGTCTGGGTTGAGCAAAAGAATGCAAGCACATTCCGCGAAGCATTCTCTATTGAAGTTCCTCAACCAAACAATTGCCTTTGTCGCCGTCTACTAGCGCACCTCCCAAGGCTTCCACGAGATTGGGACACCAGGGTGAATATCGCTTGAGGATTCCTCAACGGCACGTCGAGGATTCTCTGCCCGATCAGACACGATCTCTCGCGCGGACATTCACACTCGCCATGCCGTGCCGTCTGTGCTCTCCGCGCGGATGTTCACTCTCGGCACTACTCTCGCATGGTAGAGAGCTATGGTCGAGGAAATCCTCGACCGTTATTCACCCTGGCTGTGACTCGTACCGAATGCCGGCCATTCAACGACCCTACAGCTATTTTATTCTTACGATGCAACGTGAACGTCTACAGAGTTTCATTACGGCTCATTTCGAATGTGTCACAACTTGGGTTTATTTGTTAACTGCTCTTTTTGCAACTTCTAAACCCCGCTGGGCGAAAGTTTTGTTCACAACCCAGCATTCTTGTGAATAATGTTTTCCCCTTTGTTTCACTCCGATATACTTGGTATCTTTCGAACATGATCAGTCACGTTAGCGCTCGTACCGGCCAAAAGATTCGATTCTGTCCCGGGTACTCTTGATCGTATTCTCTTTTGAAGCTTCTTGCTATTCCGCAACGTGGCCTCAAGGACCAACACCTCACATTAGAGCTCGAGCCTGGTCTTCCGCACGCATGAGCACACAATCTCGTGCAATAAATCGTGCATAAATAGCAGCGATGCAATGTGTGTTGCAACCGGTCGTACTCTCACGTTCTAAGAAGTGGTTAGCAAGGTGGAACAGAGAAACGCCCATGACGATTGCTTCATTAACAAGCATGTAGACAAATTGGAACCCTTATTTAGAGTTGCAATTTCCACGAAAAAATGACGTCGTATACTAAGATAAACTTAAAACTGTCTGCTGCATATATAGAACAGCTGAACCCCACCAGCCCGACCAACAATCTCAGTACATAAAAGAAACAAACAAATGAAGTAACAAAGTTGCCCTTTGCGCATCATGAAAGCTACGGACTTTCGGCTATTCCACAGACCCTTGGGCTACTGCAAGGTTCAACAAGCTTCAATGGGAAAGTCCTTTTAGTTCTCCCCAGGGCTTTGCATGAACCGCAACGCATCTTTCTTGACAACCGTGCGACGAAATTTCCCACAAAAACTAACAAATTTTCTAAAAATACGAGTTCTGTCCTGCCTGCTTTTGACAGGGCAAGAAGGATTTAGCGCGCGATTCGCGGGGAAGGAAATACAGCCGAGGGAAATTGTAAGGTCCACCTAGATCCTCCAGCTTTGCCCGCAAAAGTTGCGCGGTTAGGGCGCTAATCCTTACGGGCCTGCAACCATCGACCCCCGTTGCAACGCTTCCCACCCACCTCGATATCGGCGTGCTCTCTCGAACGGCGTGATCTCTCGCTCTGTTTTGCCTTCTTGATCGCCATCCGTCCACATCCGACCTTATTGAAGGTTAAGGCCTTATTGTCAGCGTTCCCAAGATTTCTCTTGGTTTCTTTACTTTCAAGTCGCTCCGCAGCTCATTCATCACTACGTATTTCTCCTATAATTAGTTCGATCCCGGAGCTTGCCTTCAACGACTGTTTCAAGCGCCACAGTTCGCGTTGCAAAAGTTTCACTGGAAAACTGGGTTATGGCCAAAATTCTTTGGCACAGGGAATCGGAGATGTGGGTCCGATTCCCGTCTGGGGTGAACAATATTGCCCATAACCCAGCACTGTTGTCAAAAGTTTTGAAGAACTTTCACGAAATCCTTGCTATTTGAAATTCCCATTGTTGTAGTATTTGTGATACTTTCCCCATTGTTCCTTTTCTCCCCGCCCTCGCTCCGGGAAAAATGAAAATTGGAAAAAACGCACCCTGGGGCGTCTCCTCTTCCTCATAAGGCTCAATCCCATTTCAGCAACGGAGATGTTTTACGCGGATTTGAATGCATTGCTACCGCAATGCCCCGTATCTTGCAATAGCGTCGACTATTCTTTACATCAATTTTGCATCTTTTAACAGTAGCTAGAGCGCGTCGGAACATTATTTTCTCCTGAATAATTAACTGGATGAGGGGCTACACGAGGTGAACGAACACCTCCTGATGAGTTCTGCAACTTACCAGACCAACGTGTTGATTGAACGAATGCGACAGATTCATACGTGCAAAAGTGGGTTAACACATTCACGCCGATGGCCGCCCATATGGGCTGCCAACAACATGCGCTCCTGGGACGATGGCAGCCCATATGGGCTGCCAACTGATAATCGCTTGCCAGGCGCTAGGAATGGACAGATAGGTGGGCAAACCTCGTAATCGAGTGTAAATGCCTTCACCTTCACGGGGAAAGTGAATAAAATGCTCTTTTCGTCGCTAAACCACTATTTGTCGTTCTGATCGAAATCCTACTGTTATATGTTTAGATAATCTTTACGCATTGGACATTGCAGAAATTATTTTGTGACATTCATGTTTTTGTTCATTTACAAAACAAAATCTGCGGTTATGTGGTGAGGCGGCGGCGCCCACAAAATCGCGTCCGTCCCACGCGACCGAAAAGTGGTCGTCGTGAATGTGTAACATTCTCGAAGGGTCAAAGCCTTTACTGATGACAGCATATGCAGCTCTCCGATTGATTAGTCACTGGATCAGAATGCATTTCGCTGTTATCACAGGAATGCTGAGTTGAGGACAAAACAAAACAAAACAAAGAAAGCAAGGTGTAAGGGTCGAATGCGGCTAGGCACACAGTTTACCTACAAATTCAGAGGTCTTGTGTAGAAGTTTTGCCAGAAATGAAAACAGCAGCTATCCACAAAAAGTAATTCCCCATGGCTTTCACTGAATGATTTTTTTTTTTCAGCAGATCCCAGTCGAGTTCATCATCTACGAGATCATTCTGGATAATTTTTGACTCTACCAGAGCAAGAAGAGGGTTAGAAGCACCACGTCGGCACTGTTCCGAGAATGTGCCCCACAGGGGTCAACAAGTCTTCTGATCTCTCTTGAAAGTACTTCTGACTAGTATCTTAGGCTGCGCTTGAGCGATGGAATTAGCTCGGTTTCCTTAAAACGAGTAGCTCGCTCTGCTAGCGTTTTTATATTCGTTATATCACTATTATTTTTAGGGTGTAGAGGGTGTAGTATGGTAGTTAAGACCCGGACCGAATGTCACTCAAGCCTGTCAAGCCCTTGACCTCTTCGAGGCGCCTAATTGGTCCCGAGGTAAGAACACTTACTTATAAGTACGCTAGCCTCCGCGTCAGTTTACCCATATGACAAATTGCATCCAAATGGCGTGAAAGGCAGGATTCGTGGCGCATCTCCAACAAGGACCAATCAATGTCGGGTAGGTTTTTATCCTTTCATAGCGCTCTCTTACCGGCACAGCTGAGCATCCGTATGAAATTTGAGCGGAATTCCAAAAAAAAGCACTATATTACAGTGGAGGTAACAAAGGGCAACACTCGCAACAAACTGGTCCCAATTTGTACGCCCCTCTATTTTTTCAATTTTAATCATTTTTACGAGGGTATCCCTTACACTAAGGGGCACTGTGAGCCACGGTAGAGGATCTATCGACAAGAGTTTGTATTTGCCAAGAAGATGATTAAGGGGATATGGGTGAATTTGAGAGTCGTAGGCTGCCGTACGTCCGGCTGCCTTAACCGGAGGGCGCTGTATTCTTGAGAAAATAAGAATCTTGAAAATCTCGACGAAATTTGAAAAAAATACTGGAAAATATATAAGAATTTTTCGTTTCAGCAGAGATCTATATATTTGAAATATTGGTTTCAACAGTGTACAGCTCTGACAGAGCTATGATCAGGATGTGATTATAGAAGGAAGTCGCATGCGCAGTGCATTCAAGAATGGTGAGTGTCATATGTACTTCAATGCAGCGCTAAAATTAAAGCCCCTTAAAGGTATAACGATGCTATTCCTGTTATCGCAACGAATCTTATGGGTGACAAAAAGGGGTACTTGCAAACAGCTTCAATTCTATGCCGGCTATCAGGAAGCCAGAACAGCAAGGGTCAGTTTTTGACTGTAAACTGTTGTCCTCAGCCGCCTGCATTCCCTTGGATAACTACCAAAACGAAATGCTATTCAAAATATACGTTACACCTAATCATGCGAAAAGTCTCAGTCTGACGTAAATAAACTGCCCCGATAGCGATCAACTTGTAGCGCACATTGTCCCGAGAGGAGCTCGGTCGAGTACTCCGCTCAGATCGACACATTTGTTCATACCCCCGCCATACGTGAGAACCAAGGGCTTCATCATTTAAAACGTGTAGAAGTCGATGCACGAAGCTTCTTCGTTACTGAATATATGTGAGCATTTGACTGCTTCCGTTATGTGGGTTACTGCGTAGTTTTTTTTCTCGTGTTTTACAAGTAACTGGCAATGAACCAGTAGTAATTGCAGTATCCAAACGCATAACAATTTCTTCGGAAAACAGTTTAGAAAAAGTCGAAAGTTTCCTAATAAATTACTGCTCAGAAAAATAGTGAATTAATCAAGGATAACGATCCTTTTCGGTGTAGTGGCGGGCTGCATATGGTGCAATACGCAGTTCGCAGTGGGTTAACAGAAGCACCTGGAACATCTGTTCACAACTCCAGAATATGTTCCTCGCTATTTTTTGCTTTTAATAACAATACACCATGAAATTCAAATATCTTTAATGAAAACCATGATGCAACACCAATAGATGCCCGTTTTGATCCAGGGTCAAAAATCATAACACAATAGCTATCACAGCTAGGTAGCCTAAATTGACGTTTCAGAATACATGAAATGGAATAAAAATAATAATGGAGCTCTAGAGGCGGTATTTATGTACAACAGCATAAGTAGAAGTATAGCGTTAGAAGAACCCAAACATATTTCATAGAAAAACAACAAGGCGTGATTCAAAAAGCGAAAGCTGAAAAAAAAACAGAACAAACTTCTGATCTCTCTGTGTACAACAAACGTGAAACATCCTGGACCTTACTAACGCAGAAGAGCAAAATCGACTAAAGAGATGAAAATTCCGTGGAGGGTAGACTAATGCTCATTTCAAGATGCACTCGCGGTTCTGCACTTCTTCTAATGAAAGAGGTTCCATGCCCGATTTCAGACGCTATTTATCTTCTAAAGCAACAGTCCCAGCAGGGTTTTTACCTTCGACACTAATGGTGTGGAACGATGCGCTAGCCCTAGTCAAGAACATAAGAAGTGTGACTGAACAAAAAACTCACCTTGGAAAGCCGCTAGAAAGGGAGCTGAACGGCTTCGAAGTGGGCGTGGTTGGAATCGGCCGAGGGATTGCAGCCGACTGAGCAACCACGCCCACTTCGAAGCCGTTCAGCTCCCTTTCTAGCGGCTTTCCAAGGTGAGTTTTTTGTTCAGTCACACTTCTTATGTTCTTGACTAGGGCTAGCGCATCGTTCCACACCATTAGTGTTGAAGTGAAAACTCTCGCTATAAACCTAAAAAACCTATATAGAGGACTATTCATTAGAGCACCCCCACACGCTAGCATCCTTAGTCATTGTTCACAGCCTATAGCTGCAGCCCGTGACTTGTATATAGTGGAGGAGCAGAATCGCGTAGGCGAAAAGCTGGAGAAGGCCCTAGCCCTCTCCAGCTTTTCGCCAATCAGGAAACATAAGGAAAAGAAAAGATTGTTAGGTGACCAACATCATTTAAGTCCGGTGCTACCATCAATTAGACGTCACGAGGATTTTAAATGAAAACTACTCGACACCTTTCACAGTCTCTTACACGACTTCCCACGTTCCTATTCTCCTGATTCGTACGAAATTGTTTTCACAGACGCCGTTTATGCTCCCGAGACGTCGTAGACTGTGAACAATGTCTTACTGTCGTAGAGCTGAGTATAGGTAAGGAAAGCCACCTATTTCTGAAGGCAATTACTAACACAAACCAGAGTATAGAAAGAGAAAAGTAAAAACCAGTATACGCAAGAACACGGGATAAGAGAAGAATTTGGCTTCTTAGATTGGGGTCAGACTCTAGACGCACATGCAATGTGCCGCGCACTAGTAGTACTTACTCTACCACACGACTCCAACCAAATCCTAACGCCTTCGAAAGCCAATTTAAATCTTGAACCAATTTTCTTATGATGACCTATGCAACGCCGTATGGACATTACAATAGACAATAGTTATCAATCAAATGAAACAATTAGCCTATCAAAGTTAGCGCTGCAAGCGGGGAAGCCTCTGAAAGCAAATCACCCAAAACGGGCGAGATGGATGAAGATTCTCGCCTAGATCTAGGGAGGAGCTTCACGGTCCCTTCACCATGAACTTGAGCAAAAATTCTCAGGATATGCCGGAGATTGTAGTAATCGCCTTCTCGCCGTCACGCATTTTGCGCGGTACGTCCCTTCGCGTTGTCCTCTGTCAACAGGCTCTGAACCGTTCGACGAGAGGCGTTATGCTGTTAAAGAAGGCAGCGGTCGTGTGGTGTACGCCATCACGCAAGCGATAAAACGAGGCGCAAAAAATGGACCTCGCATTTCTCGGAATCTGAGCATTTTCCTCGGTTTCCTCCTTATATCGTGCATCACCGACTAGCTCACTTAGTTTTTAATGGACAGCCTTTCCATTGTGAAAACCGCCTTTAATTGAAGGGCCGTGTCACTGGAAAAAAGCTCTGCGCAGATGCTGCTCATGGCCAGTTTTGAAATGTAATTCAGGAAGTTAGGAATAAATAAGGTTCTAGACCAATGCACTACCATTTACTATAAAAGATGATGCATAAAAGGTGGTGGTAGACGGTGTTCCTTGGGCAAAATCTTTGGAAGCAGAGTCAACCCCTGCGTTGCGCAGTTCGCAACGAGCATTCCTCAACGCACGCTGTATGGGCGGAGACACAGACGGCTCGAGCATGCGAGTGTGAATGTTCGCGCGAGAGAACGTGTCTAATCGGGCGAAACTGCGCAACGTGGCCGTTGAAAACTGCGCAACGCAGGGTTGACTCTGGTTTGGAATGGTTTTTTTTGGCCAACCCCGCCTTGACGCCGCGCTCTGCTTTAACCAACCCATACCTCTTGGAATACCCCCCCCCCCCCCTATTTAAGCAATAAGAACCACACCAATTTATTATTTTACATAATCGACACCGAAATACCGGTCCCTCATTGCAGTGGTTTCTGGAAAAAAAAATAAATAAGTGTTTTATAGGGGTCTATATCCCACATTGATCCATATTTATTGCTCCAGACAGGGCCGAGCATAATATTTGGGATTCGCTGCAGATTTGTTAGTCTCATGAAGTAGGGTAGGTGAAAAAATAGACGCACATAGCGTCGTTAAGAGAAACAAGCAACGACTATACAAAAAGCAACAGAATGGGAATGGATGGTTAGGGCGAACCCTGGAAAACGATGCCATTTGTTGGTGACGTGGAGGCTGGGAAAGGTAACTTCACGAGGAGCATAAACTCTTACAACCTCACTATAGCTACAACAAGGACGGTTTAACCTCTAAGCAAGGAAGAACCCACAGAAGGTCTAATAATTTAATGATTTATTATCGAAAATAAAACGATTTTATGGCTCAAAAACGAAGATAGAAGCAAAACGATTAAGAGCAACCGCTTGGTTAAGAAAAATACTATAATGGATCGCATAATCATCTCCACGCGATAAGAAATGTAAACAAACCTGGCCACAACAGTCATGAGGAATCCAGTAACCACCAGAGGAATTAAGCAATATCCAACAACTCCGAGAACCTAAACCTTAGTATAACACAAATGAATTAATTCGACATAGAAAATGAAGTGTTTGGCTCCAAAAAGTGATTATAAGACAAGAAAAAAAACCTGAGAGTATCCAACATCACCACCAAGTGCTCGAGCTATAAAGTACACGATGAATCCGCCACAGAACCACATGGTCAAAATCCATGAAACAACCTTAAAGCATACTCAAATTGTGTTTGGACAGGCTTTCTCAAAGAAGTGGTTAGCGCTGGCTATACGTTCAGGAAGACGAGCGCCTCTTTCTAAAATAAAGGTTTGAGGTACGGCCCACGACGTGAGTCCCCTTCCTTTCCAAACGCTCAGAACAGCCGTGTATTACTGTATACAGAACCGCCACTTGCGATAGGGCAGGCGTCAGACTTTGTGACCATAGTGTGATTCATAAGCGATTGTAGCGAGTTATGTCCATTGTCACAAAGGAGCTCGCGAAGGTTCATGAAGAGCCAATTACCGGGGTGTAGTTCACCAGGACAGAAAGCGACTTTTTCGCGTTCCGTGCGCGAAACCGCTGCGGGAACTCCAGGTCCACTCATGATCAGCGGTGGACCTGAGGTTCCCGCAGCGAAAAATGTTTCCGCGCTGCGAAACGCGAAAAAACGCTTTCTGCTCTAGTGAACCACACCTCAATTACTGTTCAATGTCCCGAAGAACCCCTGAGCTCCTGAAAGAGAACAGACCCTAACTCGCTCCTAGGGAAGATTGAACACTTGGAATGTCGGAATCGCTTAAAATCCAACGGTTGCATTCTAACTATTGTTTGTTTTGGGTGTGGAACGCGTCTCGAGCAATGCTCTTACAGCTGTATAGTTGGGAAAACTTTTTACGATAAAATAAAAATAGCAGCAGGTTTAGCGTAATACAAAACATTGAATAATCCAAATTGAATCAAACCGTTGATGACAAAAAAAGTGAGACTGATAAATTCCAATTGCTACGGCAATAGATTTACCACTACACTGAGAGTCCTTTGCCAGGACGAGAGTCACAGAGCAAAAATTACTGCATTAGCGAGCTTACTTTAAGCTACACAAACATATATTAGATGTAGGCCCTTTATCAGGACAATCCCAGTTGGGACTACAGAGAAAATTTAAAGGAACTTTCGTCCCCTAACCCTTCGGGGAAGCATACCTTACGGCCCGGATTGAGCCGCCTTCGATGTCTATTTGCATAGCCTGATGACTTTCAGTTGATCCTCAATATTCTTCCCTCATACTTGCTGTTGACTCGATTTGTTTAATCGATTTAAGCGTTTGTAGGGCTTAATTTTAACGGTAGGACATCCCTGGAGCTCTTTTCCCAAGAAAACTGAACAAATTTCATTTAGTACGTTGCTTATTAGCGGTTCCCGCGTTTTTTTTTTGTACCATCAAGCCAACGCCATAACTCAAACAAGTCAATAGTTTGACATACAGTAACACCTATGCTCTGCTGGCATGGACCACAGGTGCGAAGACGCCAAGTGAACTCTTTCTGGAGCAGAAAGTGTTGAAAATGGATGAAAAACGGTGCACGGAAGGCTACGCGGAACATCATAAATTGTCATGCAATCGACAGCACCCAGGATATGCGAGCACCCATGACGCGGTTCCCGAGTCGGTGATGGTTCATCGCACATTTCGCTTCATCCAGAGAATAGGGAAGAACGGGCACAATAACAGCGGTTTATGTAGTAGATGTCGGTAAGTTCTATGTCAGTTCTCTGCTGAACGATCATCCGCCATCAACATATCTGTCAAAGCCGTTGTGAAAGATAATCAAAAAGAATCCGGACAGTGCGACATGAATTAATTTCTAAAATGGTGTCTGGTATCACCAGTCGTTCGTCTATTCGAGAAGCATCGAAAGCGATTTCCAGCGCTGGTCCGCAGCTCAATGAGTTTAGGATAAGCATGCCGTGGTGAATGTTTGCCAGATGCGTGCGAAGTTGCCTCGCACTTAATAACTAAATCCCCTCCGGACAACAGAGGGCTGTTCATCACAGAATTGAACCCATACTTTTCAGTACTTTTTCAACTCTCTTAGTCACTGGGCTAGCTACTTCTGATATTCGGTATTTCTATAGGCGAACGCATGTGGAAAGAATAGCGATTGTAATTTTGTATTATTATTACATAAAATTAAAACTAACTAATAAATTTATCTATTTGCCCTCCAAACTAGTTCGCGTATTGACCTGAGTTGTTGAACGTCTTTGGTAACGTATCGTGCACTCAGTGTTTTATTAGTGATGAGGAAACGAGACGGAATTCAAAGGAGTTAGGGATTTCGTGAGAGACCTTCCGACAGACATGCAAGACAGACAAACCAAAAACAAAAAAACAACAAAAAACAAACAAAAACGCAAAGCAGCAGACAGACGCAGCCACGCGACAGACAACAGCAAACGGAAGGAAGACGGAACAACAGACAAAGCGCGATTGTTTAGTGGATGGAGAGCTGAAGCAGGTATTAGAGACTGCGACAAGGCAAGGAGTAGATGCGTAATGATCGGGCCCCTAAAATGTTCGGAGGGCGGGAAAACCAGTACACATCTAAGCCTCATGTTACGATTCCAGAATTATCCCAATTCTCCATCTTTCAAAAGTTAAAGGAATCTTGCGCGGAAAAATCATGATTCTATTTCAGCCATAAATCACTGGCTTGAGACTCATTATCCACGATAATAGTGAAAAGAACTGAAGTATTGCTTTCGTTTTGATTAGAAATTCGAAAACTCGAAAAGGCTGCTACGCGTTCGAATTGCCACGGACGTCTTTCACGAATGCTGGCGACGGGGATGCTCAACTTGGTTCTTGGAGTGCATTCACTAGAAGCTCTTTCTGGCCTTCTGCTTCGTTGCATTCACATCTTACACTTCTACTCCATCCTATTCCATCGATCGATTTGTCTCCACTCTCCGAAATCGCGCGCTTTAACCCGATTCTCTCATTGCGTCGCCTGGTACGTAGCCGGCCAAACGCCGTCTTCTTTCCATGCCTCGCCTGGCTCTGCCTCCTGGTCCTTCGATGGTCCATAACGTGTAGTTTTTGTACGTTTGTTTCTCTTCAGAAACCGAATCTTCATGCGTGAAACTTTGTGTGCTATTTCCAGTGATCACAACTGACATATTCATGTTAGGAAAGAGTGCAAGAATTTTCCGCGCAAGATTCCTTTAAATAATCGATTATACATTTGTCGGTACGATTTGTCGGCGCAATTCTGTCGACTCCTTTTAGACAATATTCATACTCGAAGTTTGAGGGGATTAAGGGAGTAGGCGAAAATTAAAGAGGTATTTGGGCTCTTGGGAATACGGAAATAGAAGAATAGGAGAGGAGGAGAACATGAGATTAAAAGATCCAGTTGATGTCGAGAATGAAACCCGGGGTACCCGACAAGAGGCCCGTCGCGCGGCAATAAGGCAGACAGCGGACAGTGCGATGTAGAACGTACAGTGGTACATTCGGTGAAACTCGGATTCGGGGGGGGGGGCACGCGATGGCGCGGCGCTCTGTTCGTCTGCTCCTCCAGGGCTTAGTCCACAGGGACAGTTACTCTTTCGCCATATGTGGCAGTTTCAAAATACGCGCCATCGGTGACTAAGCCTTGGTAGAGCAGACGAAAACAGCGCCGCGCCATCGCGTGCCCCCCCCCCGAATTCACCGTACATTCTTTAATTTGACGCGAAATCACTGCAGTACTGCGCTGCTCACTGCCTTGCTGCCGCGCGACGGGCCTCCTGTCGGGTACCCGAAATCCGGGGATAAAGAGATCCTCGTTCTTCTAAAAGTGAAGTCTGAGAGCGGCGTAACTGCTCACTCGAAACCATTCAGTCACTACCTATCCAGTTCCTCTGCTGAATCTTTGAAACATCAACCATAGGCTGAGCATGGATGCGGCCCCATGGAGGGTTTCAATCCATCAAAAATGTTGCTAAATATCTGAAGCGTACCTGATGGGAACTGATGAGTGCCAGCTGCGGTCGTTTCGTAGCCACCAGAATCGTAAAAACCAAAATTGTCTATGCTTGGCACAGCACCCAAGTCAATAACAGTTTGCGGAGCACGAGTGGCCCCACCAGGAGAAAAGTCCATCTTAAATAAAAACTATAAGCCCCCCAAAGGGAGAAGAAGCAAAAAAGGAAACTGAAGGCCCCGGGCCATCGCAAATACACGTGGCATGCCCAACGAATGGTGTCAGAGTCCGCGATCCGTCGCAGGTTTCGCTGATTTTCGCGATTTGCGCGATTCACGCGACGGGTCACGGAAATCACAAGTGCCCGATCAATACTGCAAGGTGTTCTCCAATCCTGCCGCCACTTCTGCTTGATAGTGATGGCTGAATGACGACTGCTCATGATTCCACTTGTTTCATATTCAGTGTTTCAAATGTTCACACACTTGCAATTTTTGCGATCCGTCGCGTGAATCGCGCAAATCGCGTGAATCGCGCAAATCGCGAAAAAATCAGCGAAACCTGCGAAGGATCGCGGAACTCTAAGCCTAGGAGGGAGCAGAAGCATGGGAAAATGGAAAGTGCTTACACATCCTGATATCTCACTCCAGCTGAAGCCCAGCCCAATTT
>MU868865.1:26644-65587 GCA_036418205.1 Ostertagia ostertagi | reverse complement strand
TTCGGCTTTCGAGAATCATGGCCAATGCGGCGGCAATCTGAATGTCGCATAATTTGTATTAGGAATGCAAATGTAATTATCGCAATTATTCTGTCTTGCCTTTATCCACTTGTTTCGTTTTTTCGGTGTTCTTGGCATCGTTAAGAGGTCACAAGGAAGCTCAACCAATTAAGAGATGGTATCCCACAGGCACGCCTGCCGAGGTGCGAGGCAGAGGTGCGAAGTGGGCAAAAGTGTAAATCTTTGACTAAAGTCCCTCACCCCTACAGCTCATTACAAATTGCTAGACTGGCCAGTTGACTATACTCCACGTTAGCTCGCACCAATATCCCGATGAGGCTAGCACAGGAGTGCCTCGTTAGTTTCCGAAATAAATTGAAAAGGAAAAAGTGTTGTGCTGTTAATTTATGCTCAATTCTTCAGTCTGGAGCAGTGGGAATGTGGGTCCCATCAGGTCAAAGGGAAATGTGGTGAGAAAGTTTTATAGGCTAGAATAAACCAAACTTCTGCGAAAGAGGGAAGCTATCGGGTGTAGAAGGGAGAACAAAAAGATACACCACGGGATTTCCTCTTTGCAAAAATTGGAATTTCTATGGCCGATGTCATAGTTTGCGAATCGAGCGACTCGCTAGCGAATCGTTCGATTCGCAAACTATGACATCAGCCTTATAAGAGGCAGTAACTGCTGCACCACATGTCCATCCTTCTTGGATATGATCCGGGATTTTTGCTTTTTTTGTGCATTTCTACCTTGATTGCTCTGGTTTTGTATTCTTTTTATTGCTGTGTTTCTTTACCTTTATAACTTCCATGAAACTCATTCCTCTAAATTCGAAGCCAATATTACGTATGAAGCCTTTTTCAAAAAAAGCAGTCAACAATTCAAAACCGTAACACGAGCTCAACACAGATGCACCCGAATATCAGTAACTAGTTGTTTTGTGCCGTCAATTTCGATACCACATGCACTGGATCCTCACGTTTCCATAGGTTTTTTGATGCCACGATTGCAGTGGCATCAGACAATGCATCCACGGAAACGTAGTGAACCTATGGCGATATATGTAGGCCGGATCTATATAAAAGTACTCGGAAGGTGGGCAAGTGGCGCGTGCCAGCACCCCTCACTGGTATGGGATCGTATCGACGTAAAAGTACCTCAAACTTGGGCAAGTGACGAATGCTGACACGGTCACTGGCATAAAGTGAGATCTATGCAACAGTAATTTGGGCACGTGGCGTCTGCTGTGCTCATACAGTGACAACGATATTAAATGTTTTGATTTGTCTACTTCTGAAGGTAACAGAAAACAGCATCGAAGCTTCAGAAACAGATACAGCTCATCGCAACAATATCTCAAGTTTCTGCGCTATTCCATTCAATTACACGCTAAGATTCACCACAAAATGATCATACAAGAATAGTAAAGGCAGGAACAGATGAGAGCCTTAGTGACAGCTGCACATATCTTCGAATATATCCACTCGAGTCGTTTGTGTTGCCGTCGTTCGAGTGTACTGTGTCGTTCGCCGTTCGCAGGATGAATGCTATGCTGAGGCTCATACTTCCCCTATTTCAGTTGATTGTCAAAATCGATTGTCATGACAGATTCCTCTAACGAAAGGGCTAGTGAGCAAATTGAAATTGATCAACAAGAAAATATTCCTGGCACGGAAACGCGTCAACCTACTGCTAAAAGTCAGCGTATTTCTGCATTGGCCAAACAGCTTGTACCCACTTGGATTGATTGTGGCCGAATCGTAAAGCCGCCTGGTGATTTAACAGATGGTGAGACCGTAGAACGGATTGCTTTGTTCTTGTTTTGTTCACTCTCAAAGTATTCAGAAGTATACCTCCCACCGAATGCACATGAGGGTTACCAGTTCTGCGTCGTTTGCGGACGACATGCAAAATATCGTTTGCGACCCCACATGAGCAGAAAACACCCGGAGTTTGCTGGAGACGAGTTGGAGGTGTTTTGAGAGTTATGACTGGAATCTGAATTCGCAGAATAATTACTACGCGATCATTGCATTCAGGTAGTAATGCAGTTAAGCCGTGGTGTAGTCGAAAGGATGAAGAAGGCGAGTGTCGATTTCAGTTTGATACCAGAGCCGATTTCTTATAGAGAATGGGATACGTACAAATCAATTCTGAAGCAACTCCAGGAAGGCGGTATTCCGGTCCACACGGTATCTTTTGGGGGTACAATGATCTTATTTTCTGATACATATGTCCGTTGTTACAGCCTTACAAGCCGCCAACGTCATTGCAGCAGCTGCGTTTGGCAAGGAATTCGTTTGTAAATTACAGGGAGGAAGAGGAACACATGATAACTGAGGAAGGATCGTCTCTTAACGTTCCTAATGCTCCACTTCAAAAGGCTTGGTTTTCGCATATTCAACGTATGCATTGTTCATCACCATGATTTGGTTGTCTTATCTCAGGAAGTACCACTCACGTTCAGTTCACCACTGCTTCCTCGCGGATGCGAATATAGGATCGCTTATGATGAACTTTACACTGGTCAGCCTAAGATTTGGTAGTCGACCACTTCCAGCGGAATCACTTGTTTCCTTATAGGTGGACCGAATATTCATCCATTTTTCTTTGGCAAGCACGACAAAGATTTGATGTTCGCTCATTATGATGATGAGTTCGAACCGGATTACTTCACACAGGACTACGTTATATCGATGGACTCGCGTAGGTTGAAGGAGACAGAGAGAATGTATGTGTGCATGCTGTGCCTGCCAACTAATAGCATACCTGGTTTAGCGTGGATGAAGCGCGCGGATGGTTTGTTGAAATTGTGGCGAAAGTTGAAGAACGAGACCCATCCACTTCTGAAGGTTTTCAAGGAAAACCTTTAAAAACTCGTGGTAAGGCTAACCGGTAGATCGCTGACTATGTCCATAATCTCATTTATGGTCGTTCTCCATATAACAGCACGTCGAGGGACGTCATGGTCCTACCGTGAATCCGATGAAAGGGTGCGACTTTTACAGCCAATATGTGGACAGATTTATGCTAGTGGCAATGAGAGGGCGTCGACGGTAGGCGGCTTCCATTTGCATTGGTTCAATGCGGAATGAAATGCTAACGGTATTTAGATGTGGGAAGATTGTGACCATAGACGACGCATTGTTTGCTGACCGTATGGTGCCGGATTTCTTGGAGATGACTCAGAAAGTTGGGGTCACCGTTGGAGTTCGGATCAATTTTGTAAAGGCTCTTCTTGCCTTTTACAAATTCCTCGCGAGATACATTGATGCGAGTATGTATTATAGTCATGGTTTCCGTTTGATGGTTTTGATTCTGAACGTCAACCATACATGAATTATGTATGTGTATAGATGGTGGACAGCACAGATTTGTCCTTGTGGCAAGGGCCATTGACAGCTTAAAAGACTTCCACGGACAACTGAAAACCGAGCAGAGGTCGCTAGCCACGTATGAAGGAATCATCAGCACAGCAAAGCGTCGCAAGGTTGGTCATTTCCAGACAGTAATTGAGAACAAGTTCAACCGCCTCAGTTAAGGAGTACCCTAAGTATGGAATAATGCGAGTGGTTGTCGATCATAAGATCATCGATAAAACCATCGAAGAAATTATGAGGAGGTTCGCTAAAAAGCCGGATGGAATGCTCCATATTGAATATAATTTTGTTCTGAGGTAGTGATTTGCCTTCAATAATGATGATATATGAGAGACCTATCTACATGCTATGTGGAGGTTAACATGTTACAGTGGCATCATTGCGTATATAATGCACTTCAACGCTACAAGGAATGAAGTAATCTATAAAATGGTCTGCGGAAGCATTGTCGAGACAATTAGTCAAACCACCGGTCTAGTAAAACAATCTGAAATGAGTGCCGACGGTATAAAGCACTATTGGGTAGGGGTCATGGCTCTCAGGGTCGTTATGCCTTGCTGAGCACTTTTTTTCTGCTCATGCGGTTAATTAGGTTTCGGAAATCTTGCGCATTTTCTTCTTCATCTTGCAGAATCTTTTGGGATCGTTTTGAAACAGTCACTGTTGAACGCATGTGAGCGCTGGTTAATGCTCTCTCCACAGCATTTCTGTCGTAGCCATTTTGCAGCGTTTGAAGCTCAAAAATCGCCTTTCACTGGAGGTATTGCTCGACTGCTCCTGCCTTTATAAGCCCACAAAATCGTCGATTGAAGCGAAGCAGTGGATTGCTAGGTGTTGTGATGAACCTCCGAACTATCTTTCACAATATGCCAATTATTTGGTTGCTGGAGTTCCAGATACTTGGAAAAACAAACAATCTAGTCAGCCTGCCATCTTCATCGAAGAATGTGTTCTGATTCGATTGGAGAGAGCTGTTAGTGCAATGCCGATAATTGGCGGAGCTCTTCCAGTGCTACCACACCACAATGGCCGTTACTTAATATCGCCTCTAGAGGAGTGAAACTATGGCGAAAGGATTTTTTGAGACCTGACTGACAACAGGCTACTGAGACCATTAAATTTTGCAGGGACATTTTGATTTGCCGCCCGTCTATCGCTTGATCCGCCAACTTTGCTGATGGTTTCAAGAAGTGGGATCCTTAGGTAAACCGCACGCGAAAGCACGACTGGCTCGGATGCGTAGAACAAAGGATCGTCACACCGATAAGAGAACAGTAACCTGGGAGGTAACATTAGAACCTCTTCAGGCTGCAAATGTTTCGCTCACGGAGAGCTGCTACCAACGAAGTCCACTGCTATTGGTGAACAATAGTGTTAGCAAGTGGATTAGTTTCCTGGCATGGTGCTCGGAAAATCGGAGAAACTCTACTTTATGTCGGCAACGCTCACCCACAAATTACGGAGATGGTTCAGGAATGGTCTCCAGGCTCGTTATAGAATGATCTGACCCACTTCGTGTGTACAGCAAACCTGGTTGAGACGGGCTGCCATACGCTTATGTTGCCGTCGAAGGTACTGAATTAAGGGCAGTTCGATGATCCGGACCTACTCGGAGTCAACCTCTTTGAGCTCTTCGTCCCAAAGACTCGAGATGTCTGAAGGGCTAGCAACCTGAAGGTGCCTGCTGAAGAGCAATGTTCCGACGATTATGGTGATGTATGTATTTAACAATTGTTGGCTGCACTAAAGAAGAAAAACAATTTTGAAAAAAAAGTTGCCAAATGCGCAAAGACTTTTCCGACAACCATCTAGGTGGGACGTTACCCAAATCCGAAGCAACGATATCAGGTGTGCGAGAAAACAGCTTGCAAGAGTGGTCTGTTTGTACTCGATCAGAAATCGTATCGCTGGTTGCAGTATTACAAGAAGCTCCGCACCTTGTATGTAACACCAGTTGTCAGTCAGAATGAGATGAAACATTATCATCTTGATTTAGCATCGTCAGAAAGTGTAATGTTGGTGAGATGAACGAGGAGGGCGATCCGTTTTTTTTGCTATGGAATGGCAAGCCGTTGTCTTCACCGCTCGTACAATCTCTTGTGAAACGCTATCTCACTATGCTGAATTGTGAAGGAATCAATCTAACATGTAATGCGGTGAGTGACAGCAGCTGTCACTTATAAATCGGTCTCAATAGGCCAGCAAAACTTGTCTGAAAGTTCTAGACTAGACACGCATCCAGTTCTGCGAATTATGACATGTATGTGGACCAGCACAAGGAAAATGAACTAGAGCCAGCCGATAAAGATGTATCCAGATTGTTAGGTTGGAAAATATTATATGGGCTCATCCTCTTGCTAGAGTGTCGTCAGTTTCTAAGGGCATACTCAACGCACTCAGCTGCGGTACTATGTGGACGGATATGCGAAGCCTCTAGTGAAAGCTTACAGATCGCTGGAAATCTTTGCTGAGCGGGAACAACGACTTCATTGTGATGAAGTCTCAGCGATTAAGAAACGTGTAAAGTTCAAGGGGTACGATAGAGATAAGTTGTGTGCGTGTGTCGTATTCTATTATACATTGAGCTGTATTTCAACTGCAGGTTTGATGCTGTGCCTGTATCGTTACTGAACGTGGAATCAGATGGGGATTATGAGTCGGATATGTCTGTTGAAGAAACGGAGGTAGCCGATAGACACGATAATGAGGAAGTCCCTCCCTCGAAACTGACTGGTAGTTACTCAGTGTTGTGCATTAAAGGCAGGTGGTATGATAAATCGGATGCTATCAAGGAAAAACCTGCTCACTCTGAAGGAAAGCTAGTCCCCAAAGAAGAGGCAGAACGTGGTACTTTTGAAGTTGACGGCGTTCCTAAAAGGCTAGGACTGACATCATCTATTGTAAATTCTCATCGAGAGCTGGGAGGGAATAGGTAAAATTCCGCACATTTTTAGATTCTGAACCTTGATTGCCCCCCCCCCGCTACGCCTGTTACCTCATATACTATGATTTTTAACGCCAACCAATGTATCGTACCATCTGTCATCGAGTGATGTCGCATTGTAGTGCTGAACAAATTCAGGTAAACGTGGCAGGAAGAGCGCCGTTTGACGACCACGTCATGAGTGCAGTCCACTGGTTGAAGAATTCTTCCCGAAGAACTCGCCAAGCACGAGCAAGTAGATTATTACTTGCTCTCGCTGCACGTTTATGTAACCCAACGGCCCTCTTAAGGGCCACAAATGCACGGAAGAACGAATACATCTCTCGTATGTTAGAATGAAATAAAGTCTATAGTTTTTGTTGCACGTTTTGTTTGAACCGAGCAAGTCTACAGTATTCAGTAGTCTAGTTTTTGGGGAGTGTGACAGATTTGAAAGTGAATGGAGAGTGACATATTGCTGTTTCTCGTGAATGTAGAACACGATCCATTCTTGCCTGATGTTTTTTTTTCAAGAGAGCTCTAAAAAAGCTCTTTTGCTCTAAAAAACGGCTAAAATTTGTAACATAAATGTAGAATGAAGAAAATATGTTGAAAGTCAGCATTTTTTTTGTTCCGAAGGAAAGAGTGAGCGTTTCCAATAACAATGGAGAAAAGAGTGTGATGTCAATCAGTAGGATTGGGAGGAATCAACGCGTCTAGATAGGGGAACAGGGAGCTTTTTGCCCATGATGCTTTTCAGTTATTAATTAATCTCTGACCAGGTTGTAGCTAGTTTTTACTTTTGAAATCCTAAAGTGTCCATAAGAGTGGAAGCGTTTTGCATTTTTCACCTCCGTTTTTTCTGGATGGCGCTGCAGTTTATCAATCGAATCATCTCTCTGTGCAAAGCAGACCACTCTGCTGTCTAATGAAGTGAAAGCCTTCTAGTAAAATCCATACTCGGTGCCTTAGGTTCCCAAAGGTCCAACGTGGTCGCGCACTGGATAAGCCCCGTTACTTCAATTTTGGGTGACTGAACCAAAACCAGTACTGGGAGTAGGTCACGCCGCTCTGGCACCGTCTCGCTCAGCAAGCTGCCAACGCCGCCGTTATGCCGCCCGGGAGTTCGCTCTGCCGCACTTTTAATTACCAAAGAGGGGGTCGCAACTGGTCCCCCTTGAAAGTAGGGGGTGACTCCCTCGGGAGAAGGGGGTCGCCAAAACTCTGAAAATGTTCGAACGTGACGGTTGACCCTGCTCGGTTCCCGTCCCCTGAGCGAGACAAAGCGCGCGGATTGGCCGCGGTCCACCACTTCTTCATGTCGGTGACTGGTTACACATCAATGATGGGCATTAGATTATGTGAAAGACATAATAGTTGAAAAAAGGGGGTGGGGTCGTACCAATACCCTCCGAAAAGGAGGGGGTCGTGAAAATGTTGGAATTTGCGCAACGCAGGGTTGACCCTGACCCGTAGGCGCCAACCCAAATGCAAAATTTAGTCGCCACGGGGGATCGAACTATCAACACTACCTTATACTGCTTATTTTGTACTGGTAAAACCGTTCAGCGAAAATGAAACATGGTTTTGTGTTCCCTACGTGCATCCCCACAATGTGCAAGAGACCGTTTTGAAAAAGCACGGCTTGCCCTAAAACACCTCCCTTGTTAGAGACATTATCGATAGGGCTCCTATCAAGGGCGACGACTGCAACGTCAAATTCAAAGAGACATCTAATCTGACTTTGTATAGAGGATCCGTGATCTCTCTATTTTTTCTGTTCATCCTGTATGACTCATTTGTAACTGTTGTTAAAAGTATCAACGGCTGATCTGTAGCTCGAAAGGGCAAAATGTTTACAGTTCGGAGCCAATGTCCGCACTATCGGCGAGCTTCATCTCGGCTCCGCCCATTTTACCGTATAAATAGCGGCCAGCGGCTCTCGAAGTTAGTTAGCCTCCTTGCCTCGCCTATTGGTCACTTATCCTTCTCTTGCCTTGCCTGTTAACCTGCAATAAATCTGTGTATCAAGAGGTGCGTTCGGACGAAGAAGACCCGCGTGGCAACAGACGAACAGACGCCGAGAATCCCGCTTATGGTGCATCGTTCGATCGAGACGAACCGAGGACAAGGAATCTGATCGAAAGTGAGAACTTCTAACTTCTTCACGTAGCTGTCCGTCCACTTCATCAGCACGAATCGAAAATTAGAACTTCTAACTTCTGCACGTAGCTGTCCGTCCACTTCATCAGCACGTTTGCTTTCTTGCATTTGTTCACGTCGCACTGATTCTTGCTAGGAAAGAACTCTTAACCGTAATGACTTCCACACTGTCTTCTCGTCAAGGACTTCTCACAAGAGCTTCCAACCGTCTGTCGACGCTTCTGAGGGATAACGCAACACTGCGGGAATTGACGACGCAGCGCTCAACGGACGAGGACGAAATCAACGTCACAAATCTACGACGACAGCTCCGTTCAGCCAAGACGACGACAGAATCGGAATTGCGAAACGTGGAAATCGCTCTGGACAACTATCTCATGGCAGCCGATAACCTTGATCCAACGACCCCCTCGCTCGATGAGATACTTCAGAAGGTTTCGATGAATTCAGAAACAGCACAGGAACTCATCAACAGCGCACAAACCGCACTAAGGACATTTGCACGTCTGATAGAGGAACTTCAGGACGATGAGACACCCGACAGCTCCAATATCGAGGCCGCCACAGTCAGCCTAGCTCCTATCCCAATTCCAAAATTTAGCGGAAGAATCTGGGAGTGGGAAAACTTCTGGAATGCCTTCAATCATTCAGTGCATTCACAAAACATCGACAACCTCTACAAGATGACGTACCTACTAGATGCACTGCAAGGCGAAGCCAAGGGGTCGGTGAAACAGTACGAGGTATCATGCCAGACATATCCTCTCGTAATAAACCATCTCAAGACGAAGTACGGAGACAGACATACGCTGATCGAGGAACTTCTGAAGAAACTTCACTACTGCACCGCTCGGAGCGAACGTCTACACGATCAACAACTGCTATGTGAAGAACTAGCCGCTATTGTGTGTCAGTTGCAGCTGAAGGGCGAACATATCGACAACAGTTTTCTTCAGAAACAGCTCATGGGAAAATTCGCCGTCAGCGTTCAACGGGCTGTCCTCCGTCAGAAGCAGCAAATATCCAGTGAAGTCTGGAATACTTCACTTCTGCTCAACACAATCAAAGAGCACATCAAGTCGGAAATGAACATCGTACACCAAGTCGAAGAGAAGAAAGGAGTACCGAGGCCCATACGCAATCCCGCAGCTAACGAACGCAACACTCAATCGACTGCGAAGGAAAGAGGACACACTTGCTTCTACTGCAGGAAGCCAGGACACAAACAACGCCCACTGTAAGGAGGTTGCCACACACGCGAAGCGGTGGGGAAATAATGAACGGCACAAACTCTGCCACAATTGTGGAGGAGAAGATCATGGAGTAGCTCAGTGCAGGAAAGGATCGTGTAAAATCTGTAGCGAGTTTGCACACCACACATCCATCTGCAAGAAACAGTCGTCCAAAGACACGACTCTGGAGCCTCCTCCAACGCGGAACAAAACCATCTGGAACGAATTCCTCTCACCAGAGGTCATCAAAGCCGATAGCCGACGACGAAGCAGAACTTCTACTTCAACGACTCGCACTCACCACGGCGAACGGGACGGGAGGACAGCAGAAGCCGTCAGGGCAGTCGACGTCGAGAGAGAAGTCGCCACCGTGAGGACGACCAATACAGCGCAGAAGACGAGATCCGCCCAAAGTTTCCGCATCGTCGTTCGCCCGCCGGAGTATAGAGGATCCGTGATCTTTCTATTTTTTCTGTTCATCCTGTATGACTCTTTGTAACTGTTGTTAACCTTATCAACTGGCTGATCTGTAGCTCGAAAGGGCAAAATGTTTACAGTTCGGAGCAATGTCCGCACTATCGGCGAGCTTCATCTCGCCTCGCCATTTCACCGTATAAATAGCGGCCAGCGGCTCTCAAAGTTAGTTAGCCTCCCTTGCCTTGCCTATTGGTCACTTATCCCTCTCTTGCCTTGCCTGTTAACCTGCAATCAATCTGTGTATCAAGAGGTGCGTTCGGAACGAAGAGACCGCCCGTGCAACAGACGAGCAGACGCCGAGAATCCCGCTTATTTTGGGATATGAACTGTATGTCAGTGTGTTCGAGAGCGAAAAACAATCACCAACAGACCTGAAGTGCAGTTAGGTATTGATATACCATTCTACCGTTCATTCATGACTTGCGTTGATGCTTATTACTAAGCTGGAACTCCTTTCTGTTGCACACGCGTCACCTCCACGAGGTATCGGTGTCACAAATGGAACGGCCCACAGCCAGGGTCAACCGTCATGTTGGACCGATTTCAAAATTTTTACGACCCCCCTCTGGGAGAGTCTCCATACGACCCCCCCCGTATCATTATGTACTGCACACTGCTCAGAAAAGAGCTAGCACTAGGTAAAATAAGTGCTAGCTTTTTTCTGAGCAGTGTACAGTAAATACAAAAATCTGAAGACACTTGGCTTGAATTCAAACACAATTAGCAGACGAGCTCGGTGCTAACTTAGTTGGGGGGGGGGACATGCGGCGGCGCGGCAGTCTGCTCGCCTGGCATGTTCGGAAATCCGTGGGCCAGGGGGAGTGTAGGCAGTCTAGGGGGTGGGGTGGGGGGGGGCGCGACGATTCAATCGTGTCAGTAAATAGGTCGCCGCGCCAGCCGCCGCAGCAAGCGATGTCGCGGCGAATTTGCAAAGAACTTAGCATCCAAACATTGGGGAATGTAAGATCAGGTGATGTTTCCCTTCATGGAACATGTAATAGGAACCACCTTCCTCTTTAAAATGCAGTTTCGTGTTCGCTCGTCATTATTACATACTCATATCATGCTTATGTTAGAGCCTTCCTCA
This sequence comes from Ostertagia ostertagi, assembly GCA_036418205.1. NCBI lineage: Eukaryota > Metazoa > Nematoda > Chromadorea > Rhabditida > Trichostrongylidae > Ostertagia > Ostertagia ostertagi. The sequence goes on along the minus strand of MU868865.1, from coordinate 54,324 downwards.
CCGTTCCTCTGTGTCTTGATACGCAATATTCTTCCCGATTGGACCAGATTATCACTCTCTGGTAGAAATTCAGGTAGCTGATTACTAAAGAAGTCAAATGAAATTCAAAATGACAACATGGTTTACATGGTGCAACCTTTGTATTGTGAGGTTTAAATCACTGCAGACATAGTACAGTGACACTTGCTGCCTTACTGATGTCCAGCACTCTGGTCTTATCAGTCACCTAGCCAACTTATGGACATGGATTGCTAAAAACAGATCCACACAAAGATCGCCGCATGACCTCATAAGCCGACGATTGAATTGACCGTCTCCCGGGGTGGGGGCAGTCACTTGACATGCGTGAAAAGCTGGAATGTTCGAGTTTACATTGTCTCGCCCGAGAGAGCCCAGGTGAGCAGACTGCCGTGCCGCCGCGTGCCCCCCCCCCAACTAAGTTAGCACCACGAGCTCCAGTTCCCTGATATCCGGTAATTTACTATTGCACAACATCGCAGAACGAACTGCCTTCATTAGTGCTAAACAGTACTGCCCTTTAGTTCGAATGGCGCTTTGCCTGCCTTTCATGAATGGACGGTCAGGATCACAAAAAAATTCCATCTCGATATGCGGGCGCATATCAAACGAGTGCTTGGCGCATCTCAGAGCATGAGAGTATGCAGCAGAAGTGTCCGATTGGAGCACGGGAGCGTTGCGTTCGCTTTGGCGCGTGCAATCTTCCCCCGGCGTAGCGCGGGCAGCGACAAACAGACTATTGACTTTCAAATGAGCGTAATTTCGTTCAGTATCAATATTTCTCAAAACGCTAAGTAGATTTGTCATCTACAAAACTGCTTGTTTCGGGAGGTAACCACGATTATGCTTTGTCTTCAAAACCACGTCAGTTATGGGGTAGAGAACAAAGAATTCACAGAAATGCGCACTTCGTCTTTGAAAGGTTGTAACTTTCTTTAAAGGAGGAATTATGAGGAGCGGTAAGAAAAATTGGAGAGCTCAGACTGTTTTCTTTCCGAGAAATGCTCAAGGTTCTGCAAGAATTCTTTCCTTGAAAAAATCGCCCCGTTGGACCGTTTTTCTTGCGAGACCAGGTTTTTTGGCTTTTAGTGGCTATAATTTTCTTCAAATTCCACCTTCTACGATTCTTGTCCCCTGGGTTGTAGAAGAAGGTTAGAGATGCCTAACGAATACTTGAACTCCTTCAAAAGTTAAAAGAGTAAAGAAAACGCCTCGTTGGACCGTTTTTAGGAAGTCGCGGACCGATTTTTCGCAGAGCGCTGGTTTTATGGCTTTAAATTGCTACGACTTTCTTCATATTGAACTTTGTGCAGTTCTTGTCAACCTGGATTGAAGTAGAAGTTTAGAGCTTCCCAATGAATAGTTTTTCTCTTGCCAAAGTTGAAAGAGTCAAAAAATCGCCTCGTTGGACCGTTGGGCCGTTTTTTTTTCATTAATTTTCGGCGCTACCCTCCTGAAAACACAGGTTTTCAACACTTAAAGGAGGATTGCACGGAAAGAATGAAGGTCGAAGAAGGGAGTAATCGCCTAGTGGGGAGCGGTGAGTCTCTTGAGGGTGCGGACAGACACGCAATCGGCATCGAAAGGTTTGACCTCTGAGATCTAGCATGGCTCAGTTGGCGAGTCGGCGATCTCCGCCCACCGATCGTCTGATCACTCGCCGTAGTACAAAATAGGTGGCGAGTGATTAGATAGCTGAGAGAGCGTAGGTTTGAAGAGGGCATAGGCGAGAGAGTCCCATCAATGCTCAAATCAACGGACAAGGAAGGGTCCCATTTCTTCGGTTTTGGGCCTTTTTTCGTGGTTTCGCTTACTTTTTCTGGTACTACTCACCATCTCTACCTCAATTTGGAATGGGTTGCTTTTCCATCGTAAATTCGTCCTTTTAACACTGACAACTCTTTCAAACTCAATTTTATCGGGAATTATGATGCCGCGACATCGTACGAGCTCTGTGCTTCATTATAGATGCCAAACCCATTGCAAGAAAATGCCGACAGGCAAATATTTTTGTTTCCAAACTTTTCTTGTACCTTTAGCAGTCAATCTACTAAAGAGATCACTCTTTTATGAATTCAGGTCCAGTTTGAAAGCATTGGTTCACCTCCAGATTATATTTGTGTACGTGCGCAATCAAATATGGATACTTTCGCAGTAAACTGCTCTGATGTGGCGCAATGCACTCGTTTGTGCTTAATAGTTTAAGAAGCACTATGAAGTTTTACCTCTCCCCTACGGTCGCGAGAACTAACGTCTTGATTCTAATCGTTCGATGATCCCAGCAAGAACCAAACAGCTGCGAGCTTCATCACAACACGCATCAGGTTTACCAGTTGTAACCACTTTCCACCAATGTCCCCGTCCCATCCCACGTAACACTTGTAGTATGGATGCTCTAGTGTCAACACCGAGCTGGTGACGGAAAACGACGACTTTTGCGTTTTGACGCGCCTAAAATCACCCTTTATCAGTTGTCACCGCTTTCCATCACCTACCAACAATGTCCCCGTCCCATCCCACGTAACACTAGTAAGCAGGTGAATAACGGTCGAGGAAATCCTCGACCATAGCTCTCTACATGCGAGAGTAGTGCGCGAGAGTGAACATCGCGTGGAGGGCGGCAGACGGCACGGGCATGGCGAGTGTGAATGTCCGCGGCGAGAAGATCGTCTCTGATCGGCAGAGAATCCTCGACGTGGCCGCTAAGGGAATCCCTCAAGCGATATTCACCCTGCTAGTAAGTATGATGCTCTGGTGTCAACGGACGAGCTGGGTGACGGAAACGACGACTTTTGCGTTTTGACGCGCCTAATCACCCTTTATCAGTTGTCACCGCTTTCCATCAACCCACAACAATGTCCCCGTCCCATCCACGTAACATAGTAAGCAGGGTGAATAACGGTCGAGGAAATCCTCGACCTAGCTCTCTACCATGCGAGAGTAGTGCCGAGAGTGAACATCCGCGTGGAGGGCGCAGACGGCACGGCATGGCGAGTGTGAATGTCCGCGCGAGAGATCGTCTTGAATCGGCAGAGAATCCTCGACGTGCCGCTAGGGAATCCTCAAGCGATATTCCCTGCTAGTAAGTATGGATGCTCTGTGTCACAAGCGAGCTGGGTGACGGAGAAACGACGACTTTTGCGTTCTGACCGCCTAATCACCCTTTATCAGTTGTCACCGCTTTCCATCCCTACCACAACGTCCCCGTCCCATCCCACGTAGCACTTGTAAGTATGGATGCTTTGGTGTCAACTGCGAGCAAGTAACGGAATCGACGACTCTAGGGTTCTGAAGCATTTTATCAGCCCTTATCAGTTGCTATCGCTTTCACGATGTACCACTAATGCCCTGGAGCACCCCACATAACACTTGTTAGTATAGACGCTCTGTACAAAGATGAACGACAAAACGAAATTGGCAATGCTCGCTTTCTAGCCCCTCTTATCAGCTATTATCACAGTTATCAGTTCCTATCATGTACCACTTGTGTTCCCATCCCCCCCCTATAACATATGTAAGAACCATGGCTATCTTCTGCGTCCGCGAGCTATGAATTTCTGGTCAGACAGACAAAACCACACACTCAGACACACACACACACACACGTCACGGAACCGCTTAGCGAATTATATATAGTAGGATAGCAAAAACCACCTTTCGTCATCTACACCCAAAAACGTCTTCGTACTGCAACGTTGACTCCTGCGAACACGACCCCCCCTTCTCGCGTAGGCCAAATACGACCCCCCCCCCGTTGAAATTTGTCCAACGGACGGTTGACCCTGCCCACAGCGTCAGTCGTGAAGCCTGCGCAGGGAAGGAAGGTCCCGGCGGTTGACGGGAGACCAATCTGGTGGGTCAAAACGTAGAAGCAAATCCAAATGTTGACGGTAGATAATCTTTCATCTACTGCTGCTTGGAAACACTTGTAATAATTGCTCAGCTAGCAAATTAATGTTATCACCAGCTTCAGATAACGCATTAGAAACACTTTTTACATGCACTCTCAGCTCCGCTCGCCTACGTCGGAAGCCGGTCGAGTTTCAATTTACTATTCTTTCTGCACCGTCAAGAGATCGCCTTGTCAACACTTTATTTTCAGAACTATGAACCATGCCAGCAATGATTCCAGCGTAGCGATCATTGCTAGCGTTGAAAACGACTCTTCTGTTGCGGGTAGCACACTGGGAGCTGTACAAGGCATCTCAATGGGAGCCACAGAAGGAGCAAGTATTACCATCGCAGCAACCAGTGGAGCCACTACTGGAGTCATACCAAAGACTACCGTGGAAGCCAAAAATGCGATCTCAAGTGAAGCCACCGCAGAAATGGCCTCAGAGGCTATCACTGCAGCCACCCCTGAGATCACCACAGCAGCCACACCAGGAGCCTCCGCAGCAGCCACCACCGCGGTCACTGGAGCCACCACAGGAATTGTCTCAGAGGCTATCATTGAAGCCACCACTGAAGCCACCACAGCAGCCACCCCGGAAGAAACTACAGCAGCCACACCAGGAACTACCGCAGCAGCCACGCCAGGAATCAGCACAGGAGCCACACCAGGACCCTCTTCAGCAGTCACCACTGCGGTCACTGGAGTCACCGCAGGAACTGTCTCAGAAGCTACCACCGCAGCTACCCCTAAAGCCATCACAGGAGCCACACTTGGAACCTCTGCAACAGCCGAAACCGCGGTCACCACTGAAGCCACAACAAGAATCGCTTCAGAAGGTGCCCCCGTGCAAACTTCAAAACCTGCTACAATGGCGGGAGTCGCTTCTCAAACTGCCCCCGCAGCAACCACTGCAGCCGCTGAAGGAGCTGCCGCACAAACACCAGGCATCTTTTGATCATCATCCGCTTCTCTTTTTTTGAAAACCTGCATCGCTTCACTTTTACAGGTAGCAGAAATGAGACTGTAAGCGTACCACGAGATATCACGGCCAGCATAGAAGCTACAACCACAAAAATTACAAGTTGGTAACTGCTATTGCCTCGGTTTTCCATGCTCATCCCCTCGATAGTGCGCATTATTGGAAAAATGGGTTTAGATTTTACGCACGCGCGCTCATTAAAGGAAGTGGTCACGATAATTCTCATGGGAACGATAAGGGAAGCTATGTATTGGAGTGGATAGAGGTCCTGCCCAGTGTTAGAACACGTGAAGTTTCAGTGGCAGTGGCGCCTTATCAACGGAGTGATAAGGCACCGAAATCCACTTCCGTTCAGCAAAAACCAGGACTTATCGATGTGGAAAGGGGTGCAATAAGAGCGTGCTAGATATGATACCGTTATCGTTATGGCCCCGTTTTCATTCTGGAGTGCACCTCTTATCAAGCAGCCGCATTCTTATCTCATCGTATCATATCTTCCATGGGCTTCACTCGTCCAACGATTAGCTGCCTCACACCTTATCGATTGATAACGCAGGTGGGGCAAATCCAGCGTGGAAGCCAGCGTGACCGCGTTCCTTTAATGGTGGGGAGCGATGCATCCTAAATAATGGCCATGATGATGAGGTTTCTGGAGGGGTTCGTTTTCCTTCACGTGTATTGTATGGGAGCAGCGCTAAACACCTCAAGAAGGACCGTTGAATTTCTGAAAAATGCCCCCACGTTATGGTCGATTCTTGTAGGAACGAAATACGTAGGCAATGTCTACAGTCGAGATCTCGAAGTTGGTTGGGCGTGTCACCAGGAGATGACGTGGGCAGCCACCTCATTGATAGAGACTTGATATGAGCTGCTTCCACCAAGCTTGCTAATACTGCGGAGTAATTTACCCACACAACCATCTATCAAGTGCGGTGGCAGGTGTCACGTCATTTCCGGTGACACGCCAATCAGAGTTCGAGATATCAACTGTACCTAAGCAGGAAAGGATGATGAGTCGAAGTGACTACCTATATGCAATGAGAGCTAGGGTTTGTTGTCCAAATGGGAGGCATGCGTAACTGCTCGTGCTCCAGTTTCAAAGGAAAACAAGAGTACAATTTATGTCTGGTTGGGCGTGTCACCGGTAATGACCTGGTAGCCACCGCACTTGATAGATGTCGTGTGGATAAAAGACTCCGCAAGAGATCAGCAAAGCTTGTTGGAAGCAGCTTATCTGCGCAACTTCTATCAAGTGCGGTGGCTACTGCGTCATTTCCGGTGACACGCCCAATCAGACTTTGAGATGTGGGCTGTAAAAACACATCAGGTTGGTCCAGAACTTTGCCTTCAAACTTCCCATGAGGCAGCAAAGCGGAACAACTCAAGCAGTCACTAACACGAAAAACAAAAATAAAAGATGTTCGAATAAGTGCGTTGGAATGAAGCTCTAATCATACAAAGAAGCTGAATTGCAGTTTTTGACATGTCTTTTTTTGTCACTTGCTCTATTTCTGGAATGTTCAGCTGATTGCTGACATGTAATATTTTGTTAGGAGATTGTGACACGTTTTCTTTCGTTAGCAGCGAATATCCTCCCGTCGCACAGCAGACCTGATGCCTACCCTCCCTCCAAAAAGCGAGAAAGTGTCGGGTGCAGACCATGCACCACAAGTGACGACGGCCTTCACAAAATGTTGATGTTCTCTCCAATGAAATAATTAGCCTGCTGCAGTTGTATTCTATCGATTATCACTAACTACACCTATCGATGACCAGAAATCAGCTATCACTATGAGCAACTCCTAATCAGATTTACTTGAAGGCCGTCGTCAGTTGTGGTGCTTGTTCTGCACCCGACGCTTCTCGCTTTTTGAAGGTAAGGTTACACTTATGCATATTTTTAACGCTGATCTCGAATCTGCTTTGCGGATCACCAAATCTAATCCCTGGACTGAGTTGCAAAGCAAATTAGAGCAGCGGTAACGGTCCGGGCTCAGTGGGAGTTGTAAGATCGGTTCCCATACGAGTTCTTCCTTTTGCTTCCGCAGCAACATGCTTGAGAAAAGCTCGCAGGCTTGGGTTACTTGATCAACGTATGCCTATATCTACCCGCACAAAAAATTTGCGAGGGGATGCACATGGCCCACAGAACTCTTGACAGACGTTTTGGCAGCAGAGAGGTGTGGTATGCGTGTTCCGGAGATAAGAATACCACTAACTATGGATTTGGGATTTGTAGCCTAATCGCTCGCCAGAGAATCGATACTATGATCAGCTTTAAGTGCTTCTGTTCTAGCTTCCGAGATTGATATGCGATTCATACGGCTTACGTTTCGGCGCACTCGCCTTCGCAGCCTGCAAATCGAAGCATCTTTTTAAAACAATTCGTCCAAGCATTATTTCAGATTACAAGAAAGAAAAACTAAGTGAGAATAAGCCATGAACGATGTCGTAACCTGCTAACCTTTGTAAAGGCCGAGCGTTGTGCGGAGCACATATAAAAGCCTCACTGCACGGTCTTTAGCAAAGGGTGCCTTCTAACGCTCGGCTTTTACAAAAACAAAGTTAAAAAGTTTACGACATCGTTCATGCTAGCTACACCGTAGTTTCTTCTCATGTATTCTGAAATCGTTTGCTTCGCTGCGAATGTTTCAACAAATATTTATTGCGACTGCAGGCTCCGAAGACGGCGAGTGCTCCGACACCCGGTTAGCCGCTCTCAAATTCGTATTAATCCTAAATATGCTCTGAGGAGAAGCTTGACAAGAGCACTATTAAAGCCTAGTTACAGCGAGTCTAATTCAGCGGTGGTTTACCAGCAGTCGAGTCTCATGAGATTTGTAATCCACAACACACAAATGCATCTCTTTTCACCGATAACAACCAACAAACAACCACCCGCTGCTCGTATTCTGCTTCTCATAGCTCTGATGCACCGAAGAATCGTGAATCTATGGCCGATTGGCGGAGCATAAGAAGATTCAGCTCACAAATACACTTCCGTCGGCCCCGATGCACACCAACGAAATTGTCTCACCAAATCTCAGAGTTCATTATTCTTCATACGTATACTTATTGAGTCTCAGCAATGCGAAGGGAAAAAACAATTTCCAAGCACGAATCCGATTAATTCCATCTATTTGAGAATAAGAGTCATCATAAATAAAAGTAACAGCGCGTCAAAAGTTTGAACTTTTCGTTTCCTTCATCATGAGGATTTTCATACTCTATTATAGCGTTCCATCCAACGTTACTTAGCTTACATATATAAAAAGCAATAGTGTATTTTCAAAATGATCAAAATCTTAGTATATCGCAACAAGACACGTTTTCTTGTAGAGTCCGCTTTTTGAGATCCCTACAAGGAATGCCGAAATTGAAACGAACACTATAAAGTTCAAGCTCATCTTTGAAAGTCATCAATATAGGAGAAGGTCCCTTCAAGTCCGGCACCATTAGAGTCCGATGTCAAGTATTGGATCTATAATGAAAGTACTATGTAATTGGATTTTCCTTTCTTATACATAAAAAAGATCGTTATACAAAAATAGGAACACCTTAAAAATCAAAGGATTAGTTGGGCATGTCGCCGTGAACCCCATAGCATTTCAACATAAAATAGCTGAGAGGGAGTAAAACAGTATAACACCCGCAACATGTTAATATCCCGTCGGCTTTTTTAAACCTACACGAACAATGACCAAGTCCGAGTCACCGAACAATCTTATTTCGTGGCGACTGTGGGTGAAACAATTCACCAGGCTGATTCTCACAAATCTAAAGAAGCCGAAACCCGGCCACACACTAATCACACAACGAGTGAAGCTACGAACCAGGGGAGACTACACTCACACACACACACACACATCGCCAACTTATCAAACCCGTCAAACTATTCGGAAGCACCAGATTAGACAAAAACTGAAACTCTGCGCAGCTCTTCGAGCTGACGCTACGAGATTTCTATCTTCCTAGAATATATGTAGTGACCGCGTGTGAAGCTGTTGAGTTCTAAATTGGAACTGTCACATTATTTTGAGGGAGTAAAATTGGATCTTTGGCGACAAGTCAAAATAGGAATAATGACACGGCGAGCATCGCCCGCGTTTGTGTCCGCATTTCGCGATGCGCGCTATTCTGAGTATCCCAGCGAATATGTGGGTCTGAGACTAAGTACAAGTATAATGTTTTCTCTGTAGAACTCTCAATGCTTACCTCCGAACACTAGAAAAAGATCTGGCTATCACAGCGATAAGTCAAATAATCTCAGTCTAATATTAGAGTTTTACTTCTCCCGAACAAAAGTGTCATTCGCTCTACGCCCACAGCCCACCGCTCATCCATTCAAGAATCCCACCAAAACGAATGTGCCTTATCCACAGTGATAGGTCCGACCTTAAAAACATGCGTATATTCGAAAGCTCTTATGTTGACGAGAGCGACATGCTGCCTATTCCCACAAAATCCAAAAACGACGTCTCTTAATATACGGAATTAAGTAAAGCTATCTCCAGTGGGCAACGCGACACGCACAACTCAATTATCATGTGAATCTTAGAAGAGCTATTTGTGCAGGCTTTGGAATTCGGGAACTTTGATCAGCGCCATTTCGTTCTTAAAAATTCAAAATTATCTTCCAATGCGATTCAGTCAAAAAAAATCAGTCTCTGCGACCAAACCCATCGTAATCCCTAGCTTCCTACCACACATCGATTCGAAAATGTCAACGTGTTAAGTCCGGGAAAATCACTTAGTCTATCGGCTGATAGACAGCATTTAAATAAAATAAAAACAAATATCATACACAACATAACAAGCAACGTTCGCTCACCATCGTATGTTCCAACATCTAACAACCGACCAGAAGATGACGATAGTCTTCCAATATAAACGTAGAACACATAAATAGTGCACTCAAAAGTTGAAAATTTATGCAACTCACCATAATCAGAGCTAACTGGAACAGCACTAAGCCAGCTATCAAGAAAACACGTCGACGACAAATAGGTGTTAGAAATGCAGAAAACGCTCCAGTGCAATGCACTGTTCCTGCCCAAGTAGAGAGAGATAATCAGAAATGTTAAGTTTAGATCAAATTGAGAGAACTGATTAGGTCCAGTAATACCTTCTGCCAAATGTTCGTTAAACTTCCTAAAGGTATCTAATCTACATCTCTAAAATTACTCATTAGTTCAGCCTGTATTCCTATTCACACCCCTTACACATACTGCTCTCCCTTACATAAGACACCCAGAACTGTGCAGTAGACTGCTCACAAAGTACCATGGCAAAACAGAACACCACAAGATTCTGAGCGAATCAATAGAGAATAAACAATATCACTATATTGAAATTGTAGATTACTGAAAACACTCCTACTGGCATAACCTCAATTTCATATTGACTTGAGCACTACAACCTAAACTATTTCAAGCACCTCTTTTCAGAAGCAACCTCAAACCTATCAACCACACTAATCCGCAAATTAAATTTCCAGTGTTTTGATTCTCGTTCAATGGAAATTGCCCATATATACCCAACATAATGCCTACGCCAATCATACCACAATTAACAACAGGGGTAGGCGAATGATCTATCAACATATAATATTAAAATAAACTATCTAAAGAGCAGCCTTCGGTTCGCCTTCCATAACACGAACTGATATACCTTCTTTCCTCGTACTCTTTAGAGAGAGAATAGGACATTGCTAACGAGTACTATAGGAAGCTCTAGCCCTGCAAGTACAGAGAACTAGAGCCGAGCGTGTACCAAACGTTACGAGAACACAACTAACTAAATATTAAGAGCAGTACATCACATAATACATAACCATGATGGGACATGAAATCTGACGATGGAGGACAATCGAGATTGTACCCTTGGACAGACACGTACGATGTCTCCAACTATCACGATCGACCCACATTCGTTCGCACGATAGCTAAGGCGCGTCAACAACAAACAAACTAGCGGACCAGTTTTCTCTGGCAATCACAGGAACCCTTCCCCAAAACTACTGTTTAGTGTGCCATCGTAGCACTCTACAAAAAGTAACTGTAGACACCGCCGAAAACTGAGTCAAATTGGCGCGCGAACTAGGCCCGGCTATCACATACCTCGCTACGACTCTACTTCCATCTACTCTCAATTTGTGGGTTAGTTCCAACCATAAGATGGAGAATATATCTGATTTCTGACAGAGAGTCGACTATACACAGTCACAGCCGCTAACAATACAATGAACTCGCGTTCCACATTAAATATAAATATGCCCCAAGTACCAAAGCCACAATCTGAAAAAGTTTCTAAAGTCTTATGAACTCTATCTTAGCATAAAAGATCGCGTAAAAGAGCGAGACATCTAACGCGTAAACGCAACACTGACATCTTTAATGCGAGCTGCCGCGAAAAAGCTCATAGTTAGGTTCGCGTAATTTTGCTAAAACTTAGCAAGCACTTAGTCTTGCGCAAGATACGAATCGCCGTGAACTATAAGCTGCCACGCGATATATGAAAACTGTAAGGTGAACACCTTTGACCATAATGAGAACGCAAAATAAACGGATCTATAGAATATAAAAAATAGACACCCGAATCCGAGCATCCTCTAGAGAGAGAATCGTCCGCATCATCACCTATAGCTCTTCGAGCTTAGGAAACAGATACAAACAGAACAAAGTAACGGCAGTACTATTTAGCCCTTAGCACTGGGACTCGAAGACTAACAATTTGATATTAGTGCGGAGGCGAAAAAAATATAAAGCCCGTGAGCGAGAACGCAACTTTGGCTGCAAAACACACCGCCCCCTCCCGCAGTAAAAAAAAAAATGCGCTCTCCTAATTGCACTTGCTGGCTAAGCCAAACATCAAGACTACTAGCAAGTCTTCACTCGAGCCTCCTAACAAACGTATCAAAAGTCACACAATTGGGCGAACGATTGAATACATTCGAAATCCGTGCCGAATGTAAGCTATTTCGAAATAAAAGAGTAAGTAAGATGTTAGCACAGGAAACGTTAAGCAAACTCCCAGCGAAGTCGGCAATCAACGGACATCGATGTACTTTTAAGGATCTGACCACAAATAGTCCCCCCCCGGCCCCTAACGAAATCCGAAACTCAGATATACTAGGCCTCTTGGTAACAGCGCACAACAGGCGTCACGGCTCCCAAACTCAGAGGCTCACCGATGAAGACCAAGACCCTCTAATATCAAATAAAAATATACTAAAGCTTCCTTCTGTCCCACACCGCAATCTTAACAATCACTGTATATTTCATGTAAATGAATCAGTTCTTCGTGGTGAACTTCACAAAGGAGCTGGCGCCCCATTGCTGCTACCCCATCTCACGGATTGATGTGCAAGAACCCGCTTCATCCTCTCTTGGACGTTGCTGTTACAACATGCGTGAATTCAAAAATTGCTGTATGCACTGTTTTCTTCTTTTGAAGAGACACCAGTCTTGGCTCGCCGCGCGCTATCGCGCGCAATAACACGCGAAGTAGTCGCTGCACCTTCAGCGAAACGGGAGGACTAGAACATTGTGATTTAGCTCACAAATGAGCAGCTCACTATTGGACTATGACTAGTGGAGGACCTTGAGGTTGAGAGCACGTCTGCGTACACTATATCACAAGCCATCATAGAACAATATCGAGCCGTCGAGTGCGTAGGAAAGCTATGAAAGTCGGAGTAGCCTTAACTTGCTGAGATGTAGTGCCCACTTCAACACTGCGCTAGAGCACCAGGTGCCATCTTCTATTAAACTTGCGAAATCCTGGCATTAGCCGGCTGAGTAAGTTATTCTGCCCTGTCTCGCTATAAGACGAACATGAGAGAATTAGACAGATATAATCTTCCATTATAAAAGTACACAAAATCTGAGATTCTCTTCATCTTGTCTGATACACTAAATCACACGCTAAGCAATTCCTAATTAGAAGTTTAGCGTTAATAATCAGGCTCCGCGTAGTGTATCCATCAAAGCCCGAGCGCGTAACCGGAAAGTACCATAGGAGGCTGCCGGTAACAAAACCCTGATCACATCGCCAGTGGCGTCACCCTTTTGTTGAGAGTCAAGCTTCCCGCAAATTTCTACAATGACAATATGAATTCGATCGTAGCCACGAATGTTATCAAACCGAAGGTGCACACTCTACGCTGTATCTCCTCAATGTTTACGGGAAGCGAGTCAACCAAACGCCTAGAATTACGCTACCATTCCTCCATTTTTTGCAAAGCAGCTACAGCGTCTAGTCCGCAGAATAGCATGCTTCTTAGATAGACTAAATACCCTTTTGAAAGTATGCAACGAAATAGTTGTTTTACGCTAACAGACCTACTCACCTGACATTATCAATACGATATCAATGAGCTGTAGCGAATGTTATCAACTATTTATTCTAAGCGGACGAGACACTAATTCTTTACGCGGAAATGCTCTGAGATAGCTCATTCTTGCAGAAAGATCGGGGCTGGCCTGTCCCAAATTTCGTGCGATAAATGCAGGCAGCCACTTCCATTGTTCCAGTCATTGGCCAATTAATGATCAAGAGCCAACGGCCCAAACACGCAGTTTTTCATCTCCTGCACAAACCCCAGACATGCTCCAAGAAAGCTCGGACATAATAGCGCTCCCTATATAAATCACCGCGTGGCATACTAATGGCACTACGTCCTCTACAAAATCGCTAATAAACTTAAAATATATTTCTGGCCCATCCTAAATAACTAACTTGAACTGAGCTCCTATACTTATCTTTAAAAGACGCCATGAGCTTTGGAAAGCGGCAGTTCCCAAGCACTTACCCTATGGACCGAATAAATTTTGATCTAGTTCCCTTATCTATGGGTTATCCGCCACTCTTGTTGAGAGATTTAGTCCACCTCGCCCATAGTCGCCGCTCCTAACCGGACTGGAGTTATCGCGATATCCTCGTAAAGTCCACTCCGGTGACAGCTACTCCTGCTACACCGCGCTACGTGACAAATTCGCGAACATCTTGCGTTTCCAGCGGCCTTTATCAGGACCCTTACTCACAGTTTACTCGCGCTTTGTCCCCGTCCCATCTCAGTAGTTCCGTCCAACCCGTATCGATATCCTCGAAATCAACTCCTCGACAGACCTCACTGTCTACGCCAAACGTTGACCGTAAATGAAGTTGCCGAACAGATCCTTCTTGCTTCGCAGCGCCTTTTACATCAGCCCTTATCAGGTTTTATCGGTTTGTCCCTCCACCCAGATGTTCTCCGTCTTCAAACCCTGACCATATCTTGAATCGACTCCTGAATGACTTCTCTATCCCCCGCCGCTATGAATTTTGACACCTTGCTTCAACAGCCGCCTTTATCAGCCCTTATCAGGTTATTATCGCTTTTTGTCCCCACCGGCCGCAGTATTTGTCTCCCGAAAGTGCTCCAGATACAACCACTGATACTCATTTTCTTGAAAAATCACACTCCTCAGAATACCTTACAGAAGCCTAACCCAAAATAGGACAATCTCATCATCCAGATTGGTATTTGGGTAAACATGCAATCCCTCCTACAGTTGCAGAAATCCACTGAAAGTGCTTCTTATATGAATTGGACCTTTCGAACCGCAGCTAAATGCGGAGAATACTGACACCTCTAAGTAGCCAGTTCCGTCAGGCGGCATCTATCAATCCCCTAACCTCAAAATCGTTAACCCCATTCTCAAGCACGGACGATAAAAGCACAGAGCTTCATTGGCCCAATCGCTTTCTCCCAACCAAGTTTGTTCGTCCGAGTACATCCCGCGACCCTTGACACTTGTAAGTAAAATGGTTGATTCGTTCCAAACGCCGAACCCACGGCCACGGGAATCGAATCCCCTAGACAACACTTACAGCGCTCCAGCTCTGCGCCTTGTCCCCCCTCCCATCGTATTATCCACGAAAGTTGTATGCACAACGTAGTAAACGCGACCGACAAAAGATCCGATCCGTCCCGACCATGCCGCGTACACCAATAAACAGCATTTGACGGTCATGGTTCGCCCGAGCGTTCAAACATGCGAGCAAGCTATCGAATCCGAACTCTCTTTGCGGGTTAAGCGCTCGCGCCGCCACCTCTATACACTGTCTCTCCTTGATACAATCGTATAGTAACTCGCTCACCCCTCAAATACGACCCTTCTCATGAAGGTGGCGAGCAATCAACGAGAATGCCGCCCGCCCTGCGCGAACCTCCCCTCTCACAACAAAGCATATCAATATATAGTGATTTCATGCTACCATGATTGTTCAAAATCTCGCATTTTTCATAGTTTCTGCTCCCTAGCGAAGCTAGGCAAACGAATCGTAACGACTTGCGTTCTACGCGCCTAATCTTAAAACCAGCCATTATCTAGCTCTTTCTCATTCCCAAAGTCTAGTAAACCACCAATGTCCGGACCCACTTGTGTCCAATCACATCACGCATCTCCCCATATACAACATATTCAGAAAAACCACTGCCTACTTCACTTACTAAGCGTACTCCGAGCTCAGCTGTAATTGTGGTCACAACACTACACACACACGATCCCCAAGAGTCAAGCGATCCCCCCAACAACACAACCCTAAGCCCCGCTTATATATACCTAATGCGGCGCGTGCATATGCCTCTAAGGCCATCCTAAAGTTTCTTCAGAGTCTCTCTGTCTCTATCGCACCTCAAGACAGGCTACGACGTATGCGCATGTAACCACAAACTCAGGTCATGCAACGCATTCACTTCATCATTCAACCCCACAACATAGTGAGTCAATTAATATATTCTAACATAGTTTCGAAATATTAGTCCTGAATCATCGTGATACGGTAGCAAACGCACCAAAGAACACTCGATCAGGAGAAAAGGCATTGCTGCCCTCCACTCTTCGCCACAATACGCTCCTGCGCTCTATATTTAGACACTCATCGAGTATCGTATCGCAGGCAAAACTGGCAGATTGACGTGCCAGGAGTCCTAATATAATTCTTCTATTCATGTCCCCCGCTTGCAATTGCACAGTTAGCATGCACTTTTAGAAATCGTCGTGGCCTGCTCTCCTGAGCGAAAGCGCCCCCCCCTGCGCGCGCCCGCCGAAACTCTGATGGTGTAACTACTCGAAGCGCACCCGCAACCACGCAGTCTCGTTTAGACGAGATAACACACATAGTACTTCTCTACACCTACTACTTCGTCAACTGTACCAAGTCTTAGGATTTATATAGACCAAGTCTTACACCATCATTACACAAATCTAGAAAGCTCCGTAAGAGTTATCATTCTTATCAATCGATGAAAGTTGTCATGCCACCAGTTCGTGTCCGCGTTCCCCAGTACAATTGTCCATGTCATCGATTTCGCCTCGCGTTCGGTTAATCACCAATTCGGCTACAAAAAAAGAAAACACACTCGTTCACGAATAAATATCTCAATGTGCAGGAGAGGAGAAAATTCACCGACAAAGTTCGGCAGGGGTAATACCGGCTTGTGATGCACCTCAATATATCTTCTCTGAACCAGAGAATTTTGTGAACGGAACGCCTCGATGCCGAGACTCACAAAGCAAGTTGACCCACGAATTGATGCAGGGAAAATGTGATTCAAAGCTCCTTGAGCAACTTCAATTTCCCAGTTTTTGCCTGATACAACCCTCGAGGGATTCCAATAAAGCAGCAGGCGCGATCGCGAGAGTGAGTCGCACAACAACTTCTCTGATAAAGCGTTTCGTGCTGCCTGTCCGTCTAGTATCAGGAGTACCTATTCCGAACTAATTAAATATAAAATTACTCTACACCATTTGTGTGCATTGCAGTAAGCGAGGATGTTTTTCATTTTGTACTGCCATGCTACACGTCAAGAATAGCGATTGGATAAAGGGAATAAAGCATTTGCGCGTGTCTGATAGCGCAATTGCATACGCGCTTTTGGATGCAGCATGCAGCGCAGTACTACAACATACTGCATCGTGGACATTCGCAGCTTTGTCATGTAGAATGCCGATCGTGCACATAGCATACATATCTTGCCGGGAGACTCACAGTATCCGAGATGTCTCGAAAGTCAATGTTTATTTACTCTCCTCCGCAGACCCCACTCTGGACCAATTAACCGAACGCACCCGTACGATGGACCAGTAGCCTTGCGTTCTGTCGCCGCGGCGACTCCGCCCAGGATTGAATCACGCGACCGCTCCGCTGTGGTGCAGCGCGCCAATTGTTCACTGCATTCCACTTCGCCCGAATAGCGATGAGCAATGACGAAACTCAGCCCAGAAACTTTAGGATAGCATAAGCAAATTGACCCGGCCTCGTGTCAGCCGCAACTTCTCCAAAAGAACGCGCATATTATTGACGAAATCTAAATACGGGGCACGCGCTAACACACCGAGAATCAAACACAAACACAAAGCAAATGATTCTTAGATTTTCCGACACCTACCCCTCGCTATCAATATGATTGCTATGCGACTGTGAAATTTCCAAAATCACCGTAATCACCTAGCACCTGTCTTGCGCTTTATTTCGTCCGCAGATTTGCCGAGCGGCGCCCAGCAACGTCCCATTCGTCCCTGTCGCTGCGATTTTTCCGCGCCCGGAGAGGTGACTTCGTGCAGTCGTGTCCATGTGGATCCATCCGGCATTAGGCTCACACGGGAGACGTCACGAAGTCATTCTACTATTTCTACTTCGTTTAGAGCGCTTATCAGAGTGAATAATTACTCGACCATAAAGGGAACCGTCGGTCCGCCATCGGGTTCGCTCGACAGCGTCAACAGCGATGGCATACCAGTCGGTCACAACCGCCACTTCCTTAACACACCGGTCATCGCGACAGCAAACTCGCATGCGTTCCGCCGACCTTTTATCTTCATTCCTTGCGAAAAACGCGCGTCCCTGATCTTCGATCGTTGGCCGAGTTCGTTATCGAATGAATGACATTGCGACTCTAGAAGATCTCTTCCCACTCTGCACGCTGTGTGTATTTTAGGGAGCGTTACTCCTAGCATTCAGAGAGCGAATCTCAGTCGACGGAGAGCGCTTTGGAGCAGAGCACTAAGTGGACCGATTTAAGGCAGATGTCGGGCCTCTCGCCATCGACGTAGATCCAAGTCCAGACTCGCCGGCGAGTAAGGCAGAAGGACGCGAGAGCGAGGGATGATCTGAAAAAAGAGTGGGACAGGTTCCACGGAGTAGAGGAGCGCGGATGTTCTTCCGTCTCTTCACTACTCCTCGAGTCTGTACGCTCCCCAGCCGCTCGTGTTCTCCTCTCACTCTAGAACTAACTATGGACATGTTGGCATGACACGCTCTATTGATTAATATAAGTCCTGTCAGCTTTAGAGCCCTAGTACGTGACTGTAGGTACGGGACATTCGTGTTGAAGTTCGTTCCGTGATGCAAGCTGATTATGATGGCATCAGGAACCAATCCGTTCTCAAATAACATTGCTCTTTAGTAAGCGCAGATGCCAAAACGCGTGCCTAACAAAGGCGAGTCGAACATCATCCAAGCCACGAGCCACATTCCTGCGAATCCGAGCCTTGCTCGAGTGTCGTAACAGAACTTATTACAAGACGCATATCGTCAAAGATAGCGACAGATGTGACGTATAAAGACCGCCGGGCGCGACTCCGACGTGTTATAAAACCACCTTTATGTCCTTCCCCACTTCCATTGACGCAATGAGTTCCTCGGAGTTTGTCATCTATAGCTGCGTACACGCTGAAAAGAGTTTGGCGAGAATGGTTCGCCCGTTGACTCGCCTCTCTGACGTCGATGATACCTCTTGTAAATGGCGATATTTTCTTGGTCGTTAAAAAAGCTGTAGAGCTCCCGAAGAAATCCATTGATGTACTGAGTAGGGAGCCCTGTTGCACAAGCTTCGCTGACCGCTCTGTCATCCAAGAGTCGCAAGCCTGTCTTCCAGCGAATGAACGGAGACAGGGCCATCTGTACTCCCGGAACTTCAATGAATCTCGTACCGTTGGATGTCATCGTGCCTGACTCCTCTTCGGCAACCCTGCCTTGCTGCGCATGGTGTCCTTCGTCCTCAGTAATTCGGCCGATCCTGTTAAGGATCACTCGAGTGAATATTTGTAGATACAGACAGCATGTCCAGATTAAGGCGATAGTTGCCGAGTCGTCCAGTCTCCCTTTCCTCTAACAAGAGCAACCACTGTCCTTTGCTGGTAGTGTGCTACGCGAGTCGTGAACCTTGTTACTTCCCGCTACGAGCATATGCAAGCGCGGGAAGCAGTCTGAGCGCCCCAATTAGTTTGGAGAATGATTAACTGCGGCGCCTTTTCTTCCAGATGTTCTGGCTGGAATTTGACGCCCTGTTCTCATAGATCTCTCGTCTGTGGGTGTAACCGATCTTCACACGACTTGTAATTGCCGCGATGATACTGAGAAACATCAATTCGGCGAGTAAGAACTTGAGGGACAACGGTATCCATTCCCTCTGCGGTTGATAAGCACATAACGTAATATTACAGTCGGTATCTATGCTAACGAAAGGATCCCAATATACATGCCGTTAGAGTAGTACTCTCTTACACAACGACTTGAAACGACACTTAACCGGCATGCAAGTAACTGTTTCCTGGACGTCGAGCAAGGTCAATCTCAGTCTGTAAGCTGTAATATTGCTCGGCCGGTCATTGCGGATCCCTTCAGCCTCTGCTGCTTCAGCTAATACTGCTGCTCTTCTCGCTCCTTAATTTCCTTTATCGCCGCCGTCCTCTGCATAGGCTTCGCAAGCTGGCACGTGAGTCGTGATTGCCTGCTCCACGCCGTGCTTTCAGATCGAGAAGTCTTTCCGGAGACAGACGCCCTTGGACTTTCACAACTCTCTGCCTTCTGCACACTCGGAACATTTCAACGACCGAAACTTCCTCGTTCGATGTTTCCGATGAGATCCTCCATAACTAACGAGGAAGCGAGGTCCCTGTGATGTCCCCCTGTGAGGCTTCCATGCGTTGCCTGAATCTCCGCTTGCGGACTTGACCTGCATTCACTCAACCACACGGGGCATTATCCCCGCAGCTAGGAGGCGGATCATCGCATGCCCATGATACACGAATGTGCGAATTATCTTGAGAGCACTCGCAGGGTACACAGGGACAAAACGACGGATGTCCGATCCCATCACAGTCAGTAGCTGACAAACATGGTGAACATGTATGCTACGTCCTCCAGGCAACACAATTTTGACCGATGAAGAGATGGTCTACTACCCGTTATGTGAGAGCGTCCATCTCAGGTGACTCCCAAGTCCACACGAAAAAGATGAGGGGCCTTTTGGAGTTACAATTGCAGTGTGTGTGTAATGTAGTAATGTGAGTTACAAATGATGGTTGGAACATGATAAACTCCCCGACAGTACCTCATCACCTGCTCATACTCACCAATCCAATCCGCGTGAGTACCGAGTGTCAGACTTCTGAGAGCTCGCGCTCTAATTCTCACTCCGAGAAGTAGAAGGGCCAATCTTGGCTATGAAGTTCGCCCCGATGAAATTACAGTGAAGAAGGAATGATAATTCGTAAAACTAACAAGCACATCTACGTCTATATAATTCCCATAAAAATGGCTTGTTTCCTCGTCGTACTTCGATAGCTGTGGTAGGAACTATATGATCCCAAAGCAGGACGTCTAACACAAATCTGCCGCAAACCTTCAAAACTGTTCAACGATTCGAGCGGCGCCTATGCAGCCTTTTCGTACGCATCGTTCCTATAAGTGGCGCAACATGTGCGAGTAGTTTGACCGCGAGACCACCACTACTCACCACATACAACCCCCGACTCATGGCTGTGAAAAACCATGAACTCATTTCTCAAGGAACGACAAACACGCAATCAGTTGGTGAGAGAGCGGGACATGTCGATTCACCGATGCTTTGTCTTGAGCCAAAGCAGATCAATCGCCGTTAAACAAAGCCCACACAGAGGGGCCAAGCCAGCCCCGTCCCTGGCTGGCGCCAACTTATCAAACGGCAACAGTTCTTCTCCCGTATCGAAAAAGAAACAAGAGACCGTGTAAAGCGTGCCTGTATCGCCCGCTTACTCGCTCTGAGTCATCCAACAATAAACGTATCGTGACATGATCTCGCCACTATTCCTCGACATCTCATCGAGTAGATTTCGAATGTGAAGCTTCGGAGAACAAGCACTAGTTCGTACAAAGCGACGTCGAAATAGTAACAGATCGCCAAACATCCTTAAAGGTACCTTCTAACTCCATAGGCAGCCTAATCGAGGAACGCCACATCACGATTCTAGCAGCCACCTCCATCCCGAGAGTCGTGTCCTTAAAAACCCAAATTCTGGCGTTGCGAGACCGTAGTTTGTGGGCGCGAATCACCAGTCAGATTCAGATGGAATAAGGCCATCATCCATAATTGCCTGTTTTCGACATAATTGAAGCGAGCCACGAGTAATGACTTGCCTAGCTCATGTCGTGTCGGCTAGGATAGCCCCTCCAAGTAGTTAGTCCACTCTAATCCTGACGAAACAGGGCTTAGTTAATTTGAGGCGCGCCCCAATCGCATCCCATGACGTCCCAGTCATCTTGAATGGCAAGCTTTGGCTGTGCCGACATGCAAGGATCCACCGCACATTCACCCAAGCATGCATGGATGCGCCGATGAGACAGCTGGGTAATGAACAATACAGAGCTACAGAAACAGGACTTCCAATCCTCCTAATCCCACCTGCTCTCAGGCGAAGCACATGGTGGCTTCTTGAGTCTCCACGCCGTATTTACACACCGCGAATAGGTCCACGCCACGCTTGGTAAATTGCCACAAGACCAGCTTACTCGCCACCAACCGGCTCGAGATATTTCAGTGAATAAAACTCACTCAAGAAAAAGACACTAACCGTTCTGAATTTCCCAGAATCAAGTTTAGAGAAACCCCTGATCATATAGGGCCGGAGAATTGCCTCTATATACAATCTAATGAACGGAGCGCACTGTAGCAGTTCCCAGGAGTTGTTCTCATATATCATATAACACGCTAGTAATATCAATGACCTTCTACCAGCAGTTTAGAGCCGGCCTCATTATATTAGGATTGACACGATTGAAATGTCGCTTCCGTATTGTGCTTTGTTCTCGCATCAACACAATCTCTTAGGATGGAGACCAGATCCCATTCGAGCACGACGCGATTCCAGCAGCCACGCAACATTCTACTTAGATACTAATGACGCGCCTTGCCCCGACACATTATGATGGGTGATCCAGTTTCTTCACGAGGGCACAGCACTCTTGCTCCACACGAGACGTTAGTAGCACGAGGTCATCGATCAAATTACAGTATCAGGAGCGCAACTTAGATATACCCACTTGCCTAACTCTAAAATTATCTTGACTCTGATCCGGCAACCTAGGAATCGTAGAATTCTCAGGGCAATCAGTTACAGCAAGCCCTCATCACAACCACAATCGGCGATATGGCAAGAAAAAGGAGCAATAAATGCCTTTTGTAAGCTGCAGCGCGCGCTGAATGGACATCGATTTCAGCAGGCAGGTTCTGCGCACAACAACATACATTGTTACGCACGCTCGATATAATACGCTCCGCAGCGACGAATATCCCTGATCTCCTGCGCTCCTATCATTGAGAACACAAAAAGTTCATGGGAGTCCCCTCGCTGCCCAAGGGACACTCGTCTCCCGCGATCCGTAATTCTTAGTGCATTTCTATTCTATGCTCTTCAGTGAGACATCCCGTAACTGATCGCTCTCCTCCGACACATGAAATGGTCTCCCCTATCTAAGAGATTGTGTTGATTGCCGCCAGCAAAACAGAAAGCACAAACCGCGAATTAAGAGACATTCGTTGCTCACTATTATCTTCTGTCGCTGACAACACTATATACTAATATATGATCGTCACTATGCTTAGAAGGTCTTTATAGTAGACCGTTATGATAGCACTTGAGACTTAAAAACCTCACTAAGAACAGAATCCATGTGCCGACAAATCTGTATAACTGCGCCACCGCCATGATTCATTTGCCATTTTTCATGGACCAAGTCATTTAGGAAATACCACGATCTCTTTCACTGAGAGGGATTCCTTCTCTCATGAAGAGATACGAAAGCCGGTTGTGTGCCGATAGTACGAGTGAAACGCGACCCATAGTGCCCCATGGACGGACGAGTTGGACAATGCGACAAAATAACAAAAAAGCCAACCACTGATGCTTGAGCCCTGAAGATTTGCCAAAACTCAGACTCAAAGATTGGGGAAAGAGAATCACACTCTGTTCTGACAGCTGAATCTAATTCGCGTCATCGTATTGAATCATCTACCCACTGTCTCCACTCTGGCGCGCATACTCCACTGCCACTGCTTTGCGATGTGTTGTAGGACAACACATCACGGTTATATCACCTTTGGAGTGGAAAAATGCATTTCTCTATGACAGTCAACACATATGTCACACCACTCTCTAGCATCAAATAGGAACTGGAAAATTACATGGGAGCGATCTCGACGCGGCCGCCTCCAAAACATAAACCCCCTTGAAGTTCATCTCACCTAAAGATAGCGTGCTACTACTGAGTCTTATCCTAAGCCCCACGACAGATGCCTGGCAATTGCTACCTACGCACATTGTCACACCCTCATATCATCAGATAAATACACACCAGGAATATCGTGATGGGCCCTCCATTCCCACTGAACTGAGGGAGCCCCCACATACGCCAGCGTGTGTCAGCAGACAGACTCGGAGAGCTCTGCTAAATCATCAGGCCCGATAGTCTGCCCTATACTTATGAAGGACTAAATCAGGCGATAAATCTAGTTACTTTGGCGAACTCACCAGAACCTGCTCCGAAGCTCACATCGAAGCCATCCTGATGATCTCAGGTCCAGGAAGACAGGTACTAACGTCATTGGACTTGACACGGAGAACGAAAGAAGGGAAATCGCCCTACGGCTTACACACTCCGTTCCGAATATGATGAATAACGTTCCTTGAACATCTCACCGGCTCAAGGCCTGGTCGAGAGAGTTAGCGATGTCTTCCTCGTGCGAGACAACAGCACTCGAGCATAAACACTACGATTCGTACGAAAGCCTTAACACTCCGAATGGACGTTTGAGGTGGGCATCGATATTGATGATTCAAGACTCCGCGACTATGCGAACAATCATAACTAACCTCTCTACGCACACGTCAGACAGCTTCCGACACCACCGAAGCGTATGAGGACCCAAAGCATTCTAAATAAACTTTTGCGAGAAGTTCTACAAGCAGAAGAATCCCCAGTTAACTACAATTCTTGCATATTTGGTGCAATTCGTCGCAGAGACCCTTCAACGCAAGATATTGGTCCCGAGATAGAAAAGGAGAGACTCACGAAGAACCTATATTTATATCTCCGGACTACATGAAATGAATGAATGACAGGGTGAAGACCATGTACGGATGACAATCTATGTTCATCCGCCAAACAACCATCACTTGCCGCTAGAATCTCCATACCTACATACACGACCACAATCCCATCATGTAAATTCCTCAAAAGACCACCCAGCATATATCTGGTGAGGACTTAAATGATTCACCCGATGGAAGCATTATCCCGAGTATACTGACGTATTATAGCCACCACATCATCTTCATACTCGCAAGCTGATATTGGCCTATCATGCCACGTCAGTCTTGATGACCAGTTCCAAAGTCTACACGGATCGTACGTCAGTCAGTCTCACCTACGCGTACAGAATTCCATTGTCACACTGATTTCAGTCGATTGATAAGACGCAGTCGCCAAAAGTGTTATCCAGGAAACGCACGAGCTTCGAATTGCAAGGACGAGGTGCAGCCAGCCCCCCCGCCCGTTATTATAACTGATGATCACACACACATAACTTCGTCACGTCGATCAGCTTAATAGAGATAGGATACCGTCATAAGCGAGAGAAAACAATGAACGAAGAGTACATACTCGCACTCGTTGAACACACACAACGATGTGGGCAAAAGTCACACCAGTTTGTGCAAGATACGACCAGGGACACACTGATCGTCCGAACCTCAAAACGCGACCGCTGGGCGTGAGAGCAAATCACGACACAACGTCGAAGCATCTGCGAAGCCGTCTCACCTATCAGAGAGCGATTAAAAGGAAGATCTCAAGCAGCGAAGAGGCACAAGTATTTAGTGAATTCAGCAGAGCTGGCAGACTCCCGCATGCGCGCCGAAGCTATACCAGCACTTACTAAACAGGCGAGATGACCGCCTCCGACGTGCTTAGATGCGGTATATAGATCTACTGCAATCGAAGGCAATGAGAGAGCATCCACGACTTCACTCGTATTCTCTTAGAGAAATCCATGTCACTTAGCCCCTCAACTTATCAACGCAAGAGGATGGATACGTGTCCGCCTCAGTTCTCTCTTCGAAGCCGCACAACCATCATCGGTGAAGAATACGAAGTCAGCATACCGTATTCCGAAGGGTCCACAAGTTCCCCGCAAGAATCTATTCTTAGGTGAGAAGAAAACTGCGAGCGTCTCCGCCCAGTCATCATCAAAATACTCTTACGACTCGGACTCTTCCTCTGCACTACCCTGTCGGAAGTGACAAACGTTTCCACTCCAGTGAGAAAAACCAGCATGACCCCGTGTTGCTGTACAGGGATGATACACTCGATGATCGACAGTCGGCAAACTATCGCCTAATCCGCCCAGTCTGTCTGTAATCTAACAAACTCATGCGAACCTCGAAAACCTTATATACAGAAGAAAAAAACGAGACACAATGGAAAGACTTCAGCGAACGGATCAGCGCGATAAACAGTGGGAGTCTAAATAGTCGATTAAGCGAGTTATACACGACAGAGTCAGCACACTCGACAATAATAACACGAGTTACTAGAAATCAACACTCATGAAATTTCAAACGCGGAGTACGAGAGCAGCTTGTCTGCCACGTCTTCGCATCGACCCAGATATATACTTACGTAGACTTCTGTTCGACACTCGAGAGCAGACATCTGAGATATATCCTGGCCAACACCAAATGATGTCCCCAGTCACTAAATTCATCCGTACACTGTCGAAGATTCTTATATCGTGAAGGCTCTGACTCGGTCCAATAATGAATCCACGCAACTATTCTCGGCGCATACTACGCACGAATTTCTAGCCGACTGCAATATCGAACGTCAAGTAGAGGGTACAACGGCGACACCATCCTGTACGCCAACACTCCTCCAAGCGCGCTCTCGAGACGCATGACGTCAAGCTGAATTGAACAACCTTGAGTGAAGTCGACAGGCCCGCCACTACACCACCTCCGCTTCTGACTATATACGATTCTAATATCGCCGAAACATCGATAGCATGCGGGTTAGCGACTGACTGCCATTCGTAGCAGCTCCGTGCGAAGAGTTGGTCTGGACCGCTGAAACCTAACCACAAACATGTCTTTATGAAGCACGGCAAGGTATCCTGATGCAAGCAACACAGCTTCACGCTCAACGAAGCGACACACATCAGCAACGTAAGAGCTCTCTGTAGATGCTACGCGTCCCCTGAGGATCTGCGGGCAATCAATATGATGAAGAGATCTACGAATCTTTAGACTCTGAGACTATAGTAGAGAGCAACTAATTCACGGAGCTTGGCAGCGTTAAACAACGTATCATTCCAAAAGTATGGTACACACCGGAATAGTTCGAAGAAGACGGAAAATAAACATTCACGCTCGTCATTCCACTAACTTCGAATCCGCTTCCTTCCTGCCATATGAGCTATCACCTCAGAGACTGTGACCCTGCGAAGCGCAGGCAGGACAACATGCAGGTCCAGCTTATCCCTCACAAGCGCTGTCCGGAGCTTAACCGAGCTAGGACCTTAACCACTTACTACACGTCAGATGCGAATAGAAGGTGAGCGAGCCTTGAGGTCGAACCTCACACACAAAGATGGCGACAATCTATGATATCAAGTCTGAGCCCACGATTAATCGCGAAGTGAATTGAGAAATAAATCGTTCGCCCGACCCCCTTCATGTCGATTTGCGAGACAGCATTGAATCCTGAGTTAGGCACCACAGTTCGATTACGCGAGATGCGAATTCTCTTGTAGCGCTCCAAAAACGAACACTGACACCGCCGCCCGATGGTCCGACTTCTTCACGAAAGCTCTGACGAAAGGATGAGAACTTCTTGTCCTCGACAAAAATAGAGGATCCACTCGCGGACACCACCCTAGCACGTCGAACAGGAGCGTAATCGAGAACGTTGTCGGCGCCGCTCGACAAATCGACGTCACACAATTTTCAATCTGCTGTGACACGACATAAGTGATCACAGGTCTAACAGTATTGGCGAAAAATTTTCAACACAATTTCGCATAAGCAATCATCACCTTATTTTTCGTGTCATAGTATCCCCTTCCTGAAACGAGACCAAAGCTCATACAACGCCCTTCAAATGATCTGGATCGTTCAATCCAAAAATCACAGGACAACTTGTCCGTCTCTTCATGGCAATAAGATTCATCCGGCACCCTTAAACTTACCTCGTCACACATCTTCGCTATCTCCACGATTCGTAGGTGACGGTCTCAGCGAACCAAGAAATATGCCCACCATCATGTCGGATTCATCATGTCCGAACTCCAATTGTTATACCCAGCCTGAACGACCCATTACCGCATCGTCCGTTAATTGAATACGCCACTCGATAGATACCTGATAAACAGCTACTCACTTCACACAGCTCTACACGAGTTAAGGTGGATCCTGCTTATAAAACCAC
>MU868865.1:13660-25404 GCA_036418205.1 Ostertagia ostertagi | reverse complement strand
CGCAGAGACATACACTGTTGGATGTTTTTGGACGCTGATCTTCAATCTGCTCCCCAAATCTGCCAATCGATTTTCTGAACAGAGCTATGGAGCAAAACAGAGCAGCAGTAGTGCTTCTGGCTCACGGAAAAGAGATCATGGGGTCTTCATGTACAACTCTCTATTAATCTCGGCCTGATTGTATGTACAGCTTTAAATGCTTCTGTTCAAGCTTCCGAGAATGATAAACGATTTATACGGCTAACGTGTCGGCGCACTCGCCGTCTTCGGAGCCTGCAAATCAAAGCATCTTGTTGAAACAATTCATCCAAGCAACGTTTCAGAATACAAGAAAGAAAAACTAAGGGAGAATAAGCCATGAACGATCTCGTAACCTGCTAACCTTTGTAAAAGCCGAGCGTTAGAAGGCACCCTTTGCTAAAGACCGTGCAGTGAGGCTTTTATATGTGCTCCGCACAACGCTCGGCTTTTACAAAGGTTAGCAGGTTACGACATCGTTCATGGCTTATTCTCCCTTAGTTTTTCTTTCTTGTAATCTGAAATGTTGCTTGGACGAATTGTTTCAAAAGATGCTTCGATTTGCAGGCTCCGAAGAAGGCGAGTGCGCCGAAACGTTAGCCGATAAATCGTATATCAATCTCGGAAGCTTGAACAGAAGCATTTAAAGCTGTACATACAATCAGGCCGAGATTAATAGAGAGTTGTACATGAAGACCCCATGATCTCTTTTCCGTGAGCCAGAAGCACTACTGCTGCTCTGTTTTGCTCCATAGCTCTGTTCAGAAAATCGATTGGCAGATTTGGGGAGCAGATTGAAGATCAGCGTCCAAAAACATCCAACGGTGTATGTCTATGCGGCTACTTCAACCATTGTCGTTTCCGGGTAAATGCAGTAGGTACCGCAGAGGCTCAAAATAACCAGGGCATTTCACCTCACTCACTCCCTCCTCCTTCGGTTACTAGACCTCCAGTGAGCAGTCAATGCTGCATTTATTGCAGGCAATTTCCTTTAAAAAGCACATTTCAGCTATGAAGTCCAGAGCAACCGTGAAAGCTGCTGCCGTCCAGTGAGTAGTGATTTATTTGCAAGGATTTATCAACACAACAGAGCAGTGAAGCGTTCGTTAAACTAGCTTCAGGGGTGTTGTCATAATTAAAACCAGCAGCTTACTCACCACTGGAACCATTGGTCGTGCTTAGAGATCAGCGGCTTAGAAAACATCTTCTACATTCATTGCAGTAACATAGCTGCACAGTAAAATTCTGACACGTGCGTTATAACGCCCCTTGTCAGCCCTTGTCACAATTGTCATCATTTTCTGTCCCCATTAAATACAGTAGCGGTCAAAAGTTTGGAAACTTTTTATTTTTGATCTAGCGCGGCCGATACACAACGAAATTGTCCCAAATTTAGATATTCCATACAAAATCAAGTTCAGAATACGACGGGAAGAACAATTTCCAAAAATCTATAATCATATTTGAGAAATAAGATTTTTTTCAAGTAATGGCGCGTCAAAAGTTTGGAAACTTTTTGTTTCCCTCATCATTATGATTCCTACTCTTCAATGTTTACTTGTTTCTGTTAATTTTAGTTCAACCATTGAGCAATGTGTAATTTCAAAATGAATTCATATGCAAAGGAAGCAGTTTTCCATGGGGGTCCTTTTTTAAACCCTACAATCCGGAATACGAAATTGAAACTGTTTCTTAGTAGTTCAGTCTCTACGGAAGCAATATTATCGAATGTTTCTAGCGTTATTGGAGTCGAGTAAGCATAAGAAGAATGATCATTCACAAAAAAGTATCTCACAAGAAAATTGGCCCTTCCTCAAATACTTCGAAGGGTGGTTGGCACGTCCCGTACCCCCGACATTCCCAACTAAGAGACAACTTTTTCTGGTTTTTTCCTAATCATATGAAAGTCCAAGTGCAGCCCAACATCGGCCGCGACCTGGTGAATATTACGGATGATGTCCCAACAAGAAGCCATTGTTGGGCTTCAAGAGCAGGATGGCCCAACTGGCTTCCGCACACTAACGGCTAACATGGACCGAAGGCGAGAGGTGAAACTTTGTCCTCAGCGACGAATGAGATTTCTATCTTCCTAGAAATAATGTTGTGGACCCTGTGAAGTGTTTTGTCAAATGGGAACCTCATTTTGAGTATAAGATTCCAACAGTCAGAAATAGTGGAAGTATTGTCATGGATGAAGATGTGTCCGACCATTCGGCGATTCCCCAGTTCTAGGTATCCAGCGAAATGTGGGTTGGGCTAAGTACAAGTATAGTCTGTAGAATACAATGCTTACCTCAACAAAGAAAAAGGAGCTGCTATGAAGCGACCAAGTCAAGATCTGAAGTCTAATTGAGTTCTACATCCCACGGAAGAACTGGCATGTCGCTCAACCCACATTCCAGTTAAGAATCCCACCAAACAATGTGATTTAGTTCACAGTGTATGAGGTCGACTTAAAAATCCTAAAATTATTTTATAATCAACTCCATGTCAATAAAAACGACGCTAACATAGAAATTTAAAGCTACTCATCGAATAACTAATTTATCATGTGGATTTGAGAGCTATTTTGCCGAATTCGCTTTGGAATTCGGAAGTTTCCAAACTTTTGACGCGCCATTTCTTATAAAAATTCGTATTTTTCAAATGCGATTTCAGTTTTCAAAAAATATGTTGCCCATCGTAATCTACACTTGATTCTGAATATAATATGTGAATTCGGGACAATTTCATTGTCTATCGGCTACGCTAGATCAAAAATAAAAAAGTTTCCAAACTTCTGACCGCTACTGTATGTTTCCATCCTTCCTCACGTAACACATACAGTAGCAGTCAAAAGTTTGAAATTTTCTGACCACAGTAGCCAATATACAATGAAATCGCTAATGAAACCCCCCTTCAAAAAGCGAGAAAGTGTTGGGTGCAGACCATGCACCACAAGTGACGACGGCCTTCACAAAATGTTAATGTTTTCTGCCAATGAAATGATTAGCCTGTTGCAGTTGTATTCTATTGATTGTCACTATTCCCAATTATAAAGCTAAGTCAGCAAAACAGCTCTGAATTCAAATGAAAAATAGCAGTTGGTTGAGTTACTGAAAAATTCTATGCTAACATAATTTTATTGTTGACTAGAACATAATTTCAGGACTTTCAATTCGAACCTACAACCCTGTCTGAATTAAATTGTCCAGTGGGATTCTCTACTGGAATTTGGGTTGTACAACATGCCAGCTCTTCCCTGGGGGTAGAACTGAGTTAGAGTTAAGATCTTGACTTGGTCGCTTCATAACAGCTCTTTTCTGGGTTTAGGAAGGCGGCAGTGGGGAGGTAGGCTGCATCGGTCATTTCCATGATAGAAAACCCATATTTTTCGGCTAGTTCTGACTATCGAAGGGAAGCGTTGTATTCTTCAGACGATTTCGTATTCAGCTCGACCCACAATTCGTCGGATACTAAGAACTGCCTTTCGCAGTCAACCCTCACGTGTGCCATTCGTAGACGAAATAAACTTAAACTCAAACTGGGGAATTGCCGAATGGCCGGACACATACTCGTCTACGACTCTACTTCCACTATTTCTAATTGGTGGGGTCTCATACCTAAGATGAGATCTTCTGATTCTGACAGATCACTTTCAATAGTTCACAACATTACAATGCGCGTCAATTGTATATGCCACCCCCTGATTTTTTCAGTTTTCTGACTTATTTGGAAATTTCGTAAATCGGCATAGCAACCATCGTTTTCGGCGTGTCGGAAAGCTAAGAGTGATGTTGTTTAATTTTGGTTAAAGCAACAATCCAAGAACGAATTCGCGGGCTAAAACCACCGATAATGAAGTTGTAGGTGAAAGTTGACCAATAATGAAAGAAAAGTAGAAAAAAGACGTCGAACAGGGACTTAGACAGGGACTCCCCCTCTGCCACTTAGCAATGGAGGAAGACGCGTGTTGGACGAGTTGTCTGAACATGCCCGCAGTAAATGCGCCCCAATTGCAATTGCTGGCAAGCAGCCAGCTACTGCTGGCTACTTGCCAGCAATTGCAATTGGGCGCAATAATGAAATCGTTTCATGTTTTGAAGGTAGAAGGTAGAAGGAAAAAATGTAGAAATCCAGCGTTGTCGGCATCACTACATCGATTGCTTTAAAGGATCGACCTCAAATAGTCCCGGCGGTCCCGCAACGACCGCCAATCAACTACGCGCTCTTCACAGCAGCAAGGGGGCGGCTCCACCGAGGCTCGGTGGACCCGCCCTTTTCGAAGAAGTTCGAGCCCTTCCTACGCATTTCAAAGGTAAGTTTTCAATTCAGTGACAGTTCCTATGAACTTCACTTGGGCTGGGGCATGCTTCCACACCTCAGGATTGATGGTTGCAACCCTCCTTGGACTGTTGCTTTAACGCGTTGATTTCAATTGCTCTGTTCTTTTAAAGAGAACCAGTTTTGCTCCGCTCGCTATCGCGCGCATAACATGGTAGGCTTCAGCGAAACTGGAGGACTTAAGGAACATCTGGTGATCTACTCCACAAAGCAGCTCACTATTGGATATGTCAGTGGAGTGACCTGAGGTTGGAGGATCGTCACTTTCATTGAAGTCCATCATACATGCGCGTGAATGCGAAGCTGAGTCGGTATATTTATCACAACTCGTAAACACCTAGCATTTTTCTTGAATCCTGACAATTTAGCGGTGATTAGAGTTTTGCTGTTAGCCTTAGAATGAAAATGAAATATGCTCCTTATAAAAAGTGAGATCTGATGCTTATCTTTGCTTTACATTCACACTTTCGCAATCCTAAAGTTGAGCGGTTTAATGAGTTTGGCTTCGCTCGCTACCGCGCGTCAAAGTACATAGGCGGTAACAAAAATGAGCACAGCCGGGCCCTTGTTGAACAGCACTCATGCTTTTGATGAATCTGAGAGATGTTATCAACGAAGGTGACTATACTGCTGGTGATAAAGCAATTATTTACGGGAGCTCGTCAACCCCACAAACGTCCATCATTTTTCGGAAACTAACATGGTCTAGCGGCCGAATAAGCTCAGATAACTAATACCTTTGTTGAAGTTGCACGATAGTTGTTTACGCTATCAGGACTATGCATGGACAACTATCATGCTTTGGATGTTGAGATATTCTAGCGGTTGCAATTCTTACGTCCATTGTTACGTCTATGGCATTGAAAGAGAAGCACCAACACCCATTATGCACAAACACCGACCATCCCAGAAAGCTCGGAAAGATTAGCGGTCTAAGCAATCTCGATGGCAACGACGAAATCGCAAACTAAATAGTATTTTTTGTCGCCATCTAGATAACAACTTTAACGGCTCTTCATTTTTACCCTGATCAATCTTATCAGCCCTTATCAGGTGTTATCGCTTTTTGTCCCCCGCCCAGTATGTTCCCGTCCCACCCCTGTATCATATCTTGAAATCAACTCCTGACGACTTCTGCTACCCCGCTATGAATTTCGCGACACTTGCGTTCCAGCGCATCTTTATCAGCCCTTATCAATCGTTATCAATTTCTAGCACCCACCAACAATGTCCCCGTCCCACCCCATAACACTTGTAAGTATGGTTGCTCTGGTGTCAACGCGAGCCAGGCAACGGAATCGACGACTTCAGCGTTCTGGCGCGCCTTATCGGCCCTTATCAATCGTTATCAGTTTCTGGCACCCACCAACAATGTCCCCGTCCCACCCCACATAACACTTGTAAGTATGGTTGCTCTGGTGTCAACGCGAGCCAGGCAACGGAATCGACGACTTCAGCGTTCTGGCACCCACCAACAATGTCCCCGTCCCACCCCACATAACACTTGTAAGTATGGTTGCTCTGGTGTCAACGCGAGCCAGGCAACGGAATCGACGACTTTTGCGTTCTAGCGCATCTTATCAGCCCTTATCAGTTGCTATCGCTTCCAATCATGTACCACCAATGTCCCGGGACCGCCCCACATAACACTTGTAAGTATAGACGCTCTTTTACCAATATGAACGACAAAACGAAATTGGCGATGCTCGCTTTCTAGCCCCTCTTATCAGCTATTATCAGTCGTTATCAGTTCCTATCACGTACCACTTGTGTCCCCATCCCACCCCCTATAACATATGTAAGAACCACTGCGCTATCGTTACTGTGACTCGAGCTATGAATTTCCGGTCAAACACACACACACACCAACAGACACACGCTAGCCGCTTATATACACTGCGTCCCATAATTATAACTCCACCTAAGAATTTCCCAAAATCTCACAAATTTAGATGTTAGAAAAAGTCTGCAATGTGGCATTGTAGTAAATACAAATACGAAATTACCTATAAACATCACTTCCAACTTGAGACCCCAGGAATTTTTTCTAATAATTTTTGTTAAAAGGCCACTTAGCCGACGTCCCAAAATTATAACTCCACCTCATGTTTTTCTATTATTTTCTCACTTCCGTTTCGCCAAACTTTTTTATTGTGCTAATATCTTACTTCTCAAGGGGACAGTATGATAGAAAATGCTGTCTGACTTTTTAAAAGGTCAGCTCGTCGCAAAAACTGTTGAACAACGCTTTCTCGCCAGATTTGGACCAAATTCACGCCAAGCTCAAGAATTTCTTCAGAGGTCTTACACGATATGGAGCTTCTGAGAGCTCTAAAGGTCTCTCATTGATTTTCGATAGAAACAAAGGCCGTGCCACAGAGGAAACATTCGTTTTTAGTAAGCCGTGCTCTGACATCGAATCTTCTTTGAAACTTAATGTCTCAACGGAACATTGTTTCTTGCTTTGCGAACGAATCCCAAGTCGATTCTTGAGTGGAAAACTTAGAAGGTCATCATCTGTGGCAAGAAACCATTGCGAAAATCGGGCTGAGTTTTCCATAAAGGTGCATCGGAGCTGACCGGAGTGAGGTTCTCTTTTACTTGATATGTTGTAGCATTTGTTTGTTTTTCTTTTCGTGTCTCTCTTATCCTTAGCAGCTTTTCTCTTCGCGAAACACTACCAGGAGAAAGGAAATGGCGAAGAGAAAGACGGACAAACGATAATGCATCGCAAGTAAAAGCGAACCTTACTCCAGTCAGCTCGGTGCACCTTCATGGAAAACTCAGCCCGATTTTCGCAATGGTTTCTTGCCACAGATGATGCCTTCTAAGTTTTCCACTCAAGAATCGACTTGGGATTCGTTCGCAAGCAAGAAACAATGTTCCGTTGAGACATTAAGTTTCAAAGAAGATTCGATGTCAGAGCACGGCTTACTAAAAAGGAATGTTTCCTCTGTGGCACGGCCTTTGTTTCTATCGAAAATCAATGAGAGACCTTTAGAGCTCTCAGAAGCTCCATATCGTGTAAGACCTCTGAAGAAATTCTTGAGCTTGGCGTGAATTTGGTCCAAATTTGGCGAGAAAGCGTTGTTCAACAGTTTTTGCGACGAGCTGACCTTTTAAAAAGTCAGAGACCATTTTCTATCATACTGCCCCTTGAGAAGTAAGATATTAGCACAATAAAAAAGTTTGGCGAAACGGAAGTGAGAAATAATAGAAAAACATGAGGTGGAGTTATAATTTTGGGACGTCGGCTAAGTGGCCTTTCTAACAAAAATTATTAGAAAAAATTCCTGGGGTCTCAAGTTGGAAGTTGATGTTCATAGGTAATTTCGTATTTGTATTTACTACAATGCTACATTGCAGACCTTTTTCTTATACATCTCAATTTGTGAGATTTTGGGAAAATCTTAGGTGGAGAAGTTTATACATTAGCGTTTGATTTGCTCTGTTCTTTTAGAAAATGGGCCGCGTCAATTGCTTATGCCATCCTAAAGTTTCTTCAGAATTTCTCATGTCTCTAACGCTATTCAGCTACGGTGTGCATGTAATACAAATGAGGAAATCCTCCACTTATGCAATGCACACAAATGGTGGAGCATTTATAACTAATTAGTTCGGAATATTAGCCCTATACTGGACGGTAGCAGCATGAAAACGCTTTATCAGAGAAAGTGCTGTGTGCTCACTCTTGCGATCGCTCCTGCTGCTTATTGTAGAACTCATCGAGGAGTGTATCCAGGCAAAACTGGGGAAATTGAAGTGCTCAAGGAGCTCTTAAATTCTCATTTTCCCGCTTCGAATCCGTGGTCAACTTTATTTGTGGTCTCGGCTCCCTGCGAAGCTCGAAGCGTTCACGCTCACAAAGTCTCTTTTTAGAGAGAACATGACTCGTACCTACTACCCGTCTGGTACCCATCACTGAACTCGATCGAAGTTTTCTTATCAAGGCGATGCAATGATGGCCCATGCCACCACTTCGGTGTCCCGTTCAAGTTACAACTGGCCCATGTCATCATTTTCGCTCGCTCGGTACGAAAATTTTTCCAGAGAGAATCCGACAAAGTTCGGCGATGGGTACTACGCGGATTGTGAGTGCAACTCATATTCTCTCTGAACAGAGACTTTGTGAGCGTGAACGCTTCGAGCCGAGATCACAAATAAAGTTGACCACGGATTCGAAGCGGGAAAATGAGAATTTAAGAGCTCCTTGAGCACTTCAATTTCCCCAGTTTTGCCTGGATACACTCCTCGATGAGTTCTACAATAAGCAGCAGGAGCGATCGCAAAGTGAGCACACAGCACTTTCTCTGATAAAGCGTTTTCATGCTGCTACCGTCCAGTATAAGGGCTAATATTCCGAACTAATTAGTTATAAATGCTCCACCATTTGTGTGCATTGCATAAGTGGAGGATTTCCTCATTTGTATTACATGCACACCGTAGCTGAATAGCGTTAGAGACATGAGAAATTCTGAAGAAACTTTAGGATGGCATAAGCAATTGACGCGGCCCATTTTCTTCAAAAGAACAGAGCAATTCAAATCCACGCGTTAACCAAAATCAAACAACACCATTCTTAGTTTTCCGACACACCGAAAATGATGATTGCTATGCCGATTTGTGAAATTTCCAAATCACCTGTATCACCTGTATCACCTGTCGTCCCGTTGATCGTCGATTTGCTCGAGCGGGCGCCAGCAACGTCTCCATTCGTCCCTGTCGCGTGCTAGAGTGTCCAGTGGATCCTCCTCGCTCGAGGGACACGAAGTCCTTCATTCCTTTCGTTCAGAGCTTTCGTGAAGAAGTCTGACCATCGGGCCGGCGGTCGTCCAGGTGTTCGTTTGACGTCCCGAGGGATCCAGTCGGTAACCGCTCTGGTCCAACGGTCATCGCAAAATCGCATGACGTGTCCGGCCCACCTTATCTTCGATTCCTTGGCGAAAACGGCAGCGTCCCTGATCTTCGATCGTTGGCGTAGTTCGGAACTCCGGATTCCCCTCTGCACTTGCGTGTATAGGGTTACTCCTAGCATCGTCCTCTCGACAGCGCGTTGGATAACGCTGACCGCATGCTCGTCCTGCCTGCGCAGAGTCCAAGTCTCTGAGGCGTAGGTTAGGGCAGGAAGGACAGCGGAATCGAAGAGGTGGGCACGGAGCCGGATGTTCTTCGTCTTCTTCACTACTCCCTCGATGTTCTTGTACGCTCCCCAAGCCGCTCGTTTCCTCCTGCTCAGCTCTGGAGCTAGATCGTTCATCATATTGATTTCCCGACCTAGGTACACGTAGCTGGAGCATTCGGTGATGTTCGTTCCGTTGAGCGTGAATGGGGCATCAGGAACCAATCCGTTTCTCATAAACATCGTCTTCGTTAGGTTCAGCTGCAGACCAACCTTACACAGGCGCAGTCGAAATCAGCCAGCATTCGCTCCGCTTGCTCGATGTTCGGCGTTATAAGAACGATGTCGTCAGCAAAACGAAGGTGGTGTAGTTGCCGGCCGTCGACCTTCACTCCCATGTCTTCCCATTCCAGTTGACGCATGACGTTCTCGAGAGCGGCGCTGAAGAGTTTGGGCGAGATGGTGTCGCCCTGTCGGACCCCTCTCTTGACGTCGATGATGACCTCCTTGTAGAATGGCGAGATTCTGGTCGTAAAGTTGCTGTAGAGCTCACGAAGAATCTTGATGTACTGAGTAGGGACGCCCTGGTTTCCCAAGGCTTCGATGACCGCTTCTGTCTCCACAGAGTCGAAGGCCTTC
This sequence comes from Ostertagia ostertagi, assembly GCA_036418205.1. NCBI lineage: Eukaryota > Metazoa > Nematoda > Chromadorea > Rhabditida > Trichostrongylidae > Ostertagia > Ostertagia ostertagi. Next base: position 15,305 of record MU868865.1, on the reverse strand, counting down.
TTCAAGTCGATGCATCTTGTACTCTCGTGAAACTTCAATGAGTCTTGTAACCGTGTGGATATGGTCGATCGTGCTGAACCCTCTTCGGAACCCTGCTTGCTCGCATGGCTGTCCTTCATCTAGTATTCTGCCGATCCTGTTAAGGATGACTCGAGTGAATAGCTTGTAGATTACAGACAGCAGGCAGATTGGGCGATGTCGTCCAAGTCTCCCTTCTTGTACAGCAACACGGTCCTGCTGGTTTTCCACGGAGTGGGTACCTTGCATTCCGACAGGTAGCGCGTGAAGAGTCGAGCCAGAGTTTTGATGATAACTGGCGGTGCATTCTTCAGATGTTCCGGTTTAACCCTGTCGAGACCGGGTGCTGTACGATTCTTCACCGACTTGATGGCGTGTCGGACTTCGGAAGAGAGAACTGAGGGGACGACGTATCCATCCTGTTGCAGTTGATAAGTAGGCAGATGGACATGGCTATCGAAGAGATCCGAGTAGAAGTCGTGGATGACTTTCTCCATTGCCCTTCGGGATGCAGTAACTGTTCCATCCGGACGTCGGAGGCAGGTCATCTTGGTCTTGTAGCTGGCAAAGCTTCGGCGGGCATTGCGGATGCTCCTCCCAGCCTCTGCTGCTTCAGCTAATACTGCTGCTCTTCGCTCCTTGAGATCTTCCTTTATCGCCTCTCTGCATAGCTTCGCAAGCTCGGACGTGAGTCGGTGATTGCCTGCTCCACGCTGGCGTATCAGTTCGAGAGTTTCCGGAGACAGACGTCCCTTGGTGACTTTCAAACTCTCTGCCTTCCTGCCACAATCGTGAAGATGTTCAACGAGCCGATAGTATTCCTCGTCGATGTTTTCGATGACGGAATCCTCCCATAAGCTGACGAGGGAAGCGAAGTGGTCCCAGTTGATGACTGTCCTGGGGCTTCGCTTCCTGAACTTTGCTGCTCTCTCAACACGCATCGAGAAGTGGAATCTTGCGCGGAGGAGACGATGGTCCGATCCCGTGTAGAACTTTGGAACAACAGCGACGTCGGTCAGGCAAAACCTTCGATTGAAGATGATGTGGTCTATCTCGTTATGGAACTGTCCATCAGGTGACTCCCAAGTCCAACGAAGGTGAGGGGGCTTTTGGAACTGTGAGTTACCATGGATGGTGTTGGTCGACATGATAAACTCCGACAGTCTCTCACCCTGCTCATTCCATTCCATTCCGTGAGTACCGATGTGAAGTTCTTCAGCCGTTCTTCTTGGGCCAATCTTGGCGTTGAAGTCGCCGACGATGACCTTGAAGAAGGTATGATCTTCCTGTAGAACTTCTCCAATTCCATATAAAATGCTTCGTGTTCCTCCTCGTCGTAGCTGGATGTTGGTGCGTAGGCGACGAAGATTGTCAAAGCAGGAGTTGAACCACATCTTCTCAATCTCAAACGTCCGATTCGGGTCGTAAGGCTTTCGTACGAATCGATGTTTATGGCCAAGTGCGTGTTGACGAGGACACCCACACCGCCAACGCCTCTGCTGTCGCATGTTCCAAGGAACAGTTCTTCTCCAGTATCGAAAACGGCGTGTAGCGGGCGGTGCCTTCTCGTCTCGGTCAGTCCGATGACGTCGTACTTGATCTTCCTGGCTTGCATCATCAGATCTTC
>MU868864.1:38927-52789 GCA_036418205.1 Ostertagia ostertagi | reverse complement strand
CGGAGCCCAATTATGAGGTCTTGTAGGGGACGAAATCGAGCTACGTATCTTTGTGGCAAAGCCCGCCCACTTTGGTGCACACTTAGCCCACCAATAGCATTTAACCCCTTTTCCTCCGGCAACCCTTATCCACATTTCTCCCGGTCGCCTAGACTTCTAGGAACCGAGTTATGAGAGTGGTGGCAAACTCCGCCCACTTCGGGGTGTGCCACGCCCAGCGTTCACATTCAACCTCTACTTCTCCTCTCACCTCTACACATTTTTTTCAGGTCTCTAAGTCATCTCGGAGCCCAATTATGAGGTCTTGTAGGGGACGAAATCGAGCTACGTATCTTTGTGGCAAACCCCGCCCACTTTGGTGCACACTTAGCCCACCAATAGCATTTAACCCATTTTTCTCCGGCAACCCTTATCCACATTTCTCTCGGTCGCCTAGACTTCTAGGAACCGAGTTATGAGAGTGGTGGCAAACTCCGCCCACTTCGGGGAGTGCCACGCCCAGCGTTCACATTCAACCTCTACTCCTCCTCTCACCTCTACACATTTTTTTCAGGTCTCTAAGTCATCTCGGAGCCGAATTATGAGGTCTTGTAGAAGACGTTATGAGTCATGAATTTTCGTGGCAAACCCCGCCCACTTTGGTGCACACTTAGCCCACCAATAGCATTTAACCCCTTTCCCTCCGGCAACCCTTATCCACATTTTTCCCGGTCGCTGGGCTTCTAGGAACCGAGTTATGAGAGTGGTGGCAAACTCCGCCCACTTCGGGGTGTGCCACGCCCAGCGTTCACATTCAACCTCTACTCCTCCTCTCACCTCTATACACATTTTTTCAGGTCTCTAAGTCATCTCGGAGCCGAATTATGAGGTCTTGTAGGGGACGAAATCGAGCTACGTATCTTTGTGGCAAACCCCGCCCACTTTGGTGCATGGGTCGCCCACTGATATCAGTTGACTATCATCTCTTCCCCAACCTTTTTCTACTTTTTTCCCATCTCCGGGACTCTAGGAACCGAGTTATGAGGCTGGTTGCAAACTCCGCCCACTTTGGTGTAAGCCACGCCCAGCCCTGACATTTAGCTTCTCCTCCTCTCCTAACCTCTATCCACTGTTTTCCGGTCTCTAAGTCATCTCGGAGCCGATTTATGAGCTCTTGTAGAAAACGCTGTCCGCTTCACGACACGCTCCGCCCATTGTGGGCGGGCCTCCGTTCACATCATGTGTGCTGGAAATACCTTAGACATTGCTCCCCTGCACTAATTTCTTTTCTGCTCTGTAGGCTTTCTCCTAACCGAGTTATGAATATTTTCATTGAGCACCGCTTTTTAGAGAACGCCCCGCCCACCGAGGGTGGGTCTCCCCAGTTCAATCTGGCTTACCAACGCACACCTATACCCACTTTTGTCCCCAGTCTCGAGGCTGTTTGTGACTGAATTTGAAATCACCGATGCACGCCACGCCCACTGTGGGCGGGGCTCCGCTTGGCTGATGTATGTTTTTTACTTCTAGGGATATGGTATACCCATCCCAAACTTGACCTGGACCCTGTAGGTTGTTGTTCGCTTAATACCGAATTTCGTGACAGACGGACAGACAGACATAGCGCATTATATATAGTAGGATATCCTACTATCCTATCCTACTATATATAATCGGCTAAGCGGGTGTGTGTGTGTCTGACCGGAAATTCATAACTTCACCCCCTTTGGACCCAGAGCGCTCAAACTTCTAGGATATATAGGGGGCCGGAGGTGAACACTGATGACGGGTGGCGGGAAGTGATAACTACTGATAGGAGCTGATAACGGACGTCGAAATGTTGATGTCACCAATTTCGTTACACCGTTCGCGTTGACGGTGGAGAGTTTGCACTCATGTATGATATGTGGGGTGAGGCGGGGACCAAGAAGTTGAGTGAACGAATGTGGTAGCAACTGATAAGAACTGATAAGGGGCGTCAAAGTGTGGATACCACCAGTTTCGTTGCGGCCCTTGCGGTTACATTGGAACCTTGGCTCTCACATGTGGTATAGGGGATGGGACGGGAACACGGATAGCGGATGATCAAAGTGATAACAAGCGATAACGGTTGATAAGGAAGTTAGGATTTTGAGTACTGCTAATTTCGTTGCAGCCTTCGTGGTGACAGTAAATATTAGCTCCTACACGTTGCCTGGAGGTTGGGACCGGGACACCGATTGCGAACAGTATGAACTGATAACAAATGACAAGGAATGATAAGAGCGTTTGAATGCAGGTCTCTCCAACTTCGTTGCAATTATCACTGGCAAGCGATCAAGGTGGCGAGGGTTGAATGTAGGTGACAGAAAGTGGTATGAGCGGCAACTGTACTGATAAAAGTAGCGACAGTTGAGCGTGCACTCAGTTGAACTAAACCAGGTCCCTAGCACGTGAATATGTTCCATTCCTACCCTTTCATCTAAAGAAGCAAAGAAAGTTGAGCTGCTCAACTATCTGGACTTGGACCAATAGCGAATTTCCATTATATTTCCAATTTCCATCATAGCTCGGTTAGATGCTGATTGATTGGTTATATTTCACTTACACACCGATTCTTCAATTGTGGAAACCCAAGCATCTTACTGTTAGTTTCTCAGCCACGTGACCTAATATTCTGCAAGTTGTCCAGTTTCACTAAAGCCTACCATTGTGATGCGCGCGGTTGCGTGCGGAGCTAAACTGGTATATATATAATCCGCTAAGCGGTTGTGCGTGTGTGTGTGTGTGTGTGTTTGTCTGTTGACCGGAAATTCATAGCTCGGTCACAGCAATGATAGCGCCATGGTTCTTACATATGTTATAGGGGGTGGGATGGGGACACAAGTGGTACGTGATAGGAACTGATAACGACTGATAATAGCTGATAAGAGGGGCTAGAAAGCGAGCATCGCCAATTTCGTTTTGTCGTTCATATTGGTACTAGAGCGTCTATACTTACAAGTGTTATGTGGGGTGGTCCCGGGACATTGGTGGTACATGATGAAAGCGATAGCAACTGATAAGGGCTGATAAGATGCGTTAGAACGCAAAAGTCGTCGATTCCGTTACCCAGCTCGCGTTGACACCAGAGCGTCCATACTTACAAGTGTTATGTGGGGTGGGACGGGACATTGTTGGTGGGTGATAGAAAGTGGTTGATAAAGGCTGATAAGGCGCGTCAGAACGCAAAAGTCGTCGATTCCGTTACCCAGCTCGCGTTGACACCAGAGCAACCATACTTACAAGTGTTATGTGGGGTGGGACGGGGACATTGTTGGTGGGTGATGGAAAGTGGTTACAACTGATAAAGGCTGATAAGGCGCGTCAGAACGCAAAAGTCGTCGATTCCGTTACGTAGCTTGCGCTGACACTAGACCCTACTTACAAATTCTATTTGCAGTGGTACGTGCACATCCTGTCATCAGCAAATGATAAGTTTCATTTCTATCACGAAAGCCCAAACTCATTAAACCGCTAATCCTTTCGGGGTTCTAAATAATGGATGAATGTAAATAAATGATAAGCCTTACGAGGAATGCTCAATTGGTCAGTCCGGCCATTTGTAATGAGGTGTAGTCCGATGCACGCGTCTTGCGACGCTGAGCTCAAATCCGTTTTCGTTATCTGCGGAACGATTCTCTGAAAGAAGTTACGAGGGATTCTTCTCACTGTGGCTTTTTCACTGTGGCATCCTCTACATTCCCCTGTCCTACACGGTTCGCATAAGAAGAGCCAGAGAGCACCTCACACAGTTGGCAAAGTGGCCTAGTGGATATCTCCCTAGACTCATACGGGAGAGGTCACAGGATCGGATCCATAGAACCGCAAAGTTTTTGCATTTTTTCATGGCTTCTCATACGAGCCCAAAAAGTGTCTATATTTGGTTATTTTGTTGATTTGCGTCCCCACTTGACATGTGGCTGAGACAGACTTTGGAATTTTCCTCTCGTCCTTCTTTTTAGGTTTTCTATTATGATGAACTTTGACACACGGGACAAAACACAAGGACACAGGCTCGTAAATATACAAAATTTCAATAATTGTGAGCATATGTGATAGTTCTTCACATGGTGATCAAAACAAAACAGCTTTTCGCAGTTGCACAGGAAATAAAGAAAGAGCTAAGGTGATGTAGAGGGTGCCACAGTGGGAAAGTCACAAAGAGAAAAATCCCTCGTAACTTCTTTCAGAGAATCGTTCCGCAGATAACGAAAACGGATTTGAGCTCAGCGTCGCAAGACGCGTCCATTGGACTACACCTCATTTCAAATGGCCGGACTGACCAATTGACCATTCCTCGTTAGCTCCTCACTTATGTAAATAGGCATATTTCGTTTTAATTTTGAGACTGACAGCAATCCTATTCACCGCTAAATTATCTGAATTCAAGAAGAATGCTGGATGTTTACAGTTGTGAGATACAGTCGAGATCCGTAAGTTGGGGTAGGCGTGTCACCGGAAGTGACGTGCACTTGATAGAAGTTGCGTGGATAAGCTGTTGCCAGCATGCTTTGCTGATATCCAGCGATGTATGTTGGAAGCAGCTTATCCACATAGATTCTATCAAGTACACGTCACTTCCGGTGACACGCCTACCCCAACTTACGGATCTCGAGTATAAATATGCCAGTTCAGCTCCAGACGTTATCACGCGTATTCTCGATGGACTTCAGCGAAACTGGGAAAGGTCTAACACATTCAATAGTGAGGTGGTTAATGGAGTACCTCATGCTGATATTCCATGGGTCCTCCAGTTTCGCTAAAGCCTGCCGTGTGATGCGCGCGATAGCGGGCGGAGCAAAACTGGTATACATTGGGTTGATCCATAATTCCTGGCCGAATCAGAATCAATTTTCTTCATGTCAAATTAGTGTCATTACGAAATAAGTTAGTATGTTGAAGGAGGCATCAGTACCTTAAACTAGGATGTTCCAGAAGGTCAAAGGGCAGTGGAATAAGTAAGTAGGGATCGAAATGGATCAACGACCAAAGCAGGCGATTATGCTTAACGATCATTTAAAGAAGAACCTTGCAAGGAGTGCAGTAGGCAAGACCAGCGCTGTGTTTGCCTCAGTCTTTGCTACTGATCGGGCACTGGGCTATTGGCTTGAAAGCATCGGCAAAGGCGATACAAGCTGCAAAGTTTGACCTCATCCTAAGCCCCCAGTCACTTTCGATGAGGATCCATTGCGCTGTGAATCGGAAGTTCACCCGGACGCTACCACCTGAGATTTGTAGCAGATACCTGGATGCACCACCGCAAGCTGTCTGAATGAAACGGGCTGTAGCAGAATGAAGTTTCGATGGGAACGGCATGCATCTCTGACCATGACCGAGAAGCAGACCTGACCATCTGCAGAAATTTCATTCTGCGACAGGCATAGCCTGGACTTTCCCTAGTCGGTCACCAGTGGAGATGAGTCATGAGTCCACTACGACAACAACACGCGGCACGCCTTATGGCTATCTCGCAGCCTGAACCCACCATCTCACCCAAAACCCGACCTCTTTCGTCAGAGAATATTACCCCCCATTTGTAGGATTGGTCGGGTATCCCACTTTGAGAACCGCTTCATCTTATATAGACAACCACTGCGAAGATAACCATGGAATAACTCCCGAGGTTGGCCGCAGCAGTGCGAGAGAACCATTCGAAACGTCTCAAAATCTCCTTCCTCCGGATGAACGCCCGACCTCACATTGCAAAGATAACTCGCCACCTTCTGAGGGAAACTGGCTGGATCGCGATACCACATCTATCGTATAGCCCTAACATTACTTCATCGCACTATCCCCTTCTCGATGCCCTGAAGCAGTACCTTCGAGAGAAAGGGGTCACTGAATACAACCACCCAAAAAACGAACTCTTCATCCCATAGCTCCACTCGTTTTGAGAGGAATGCATCCATTCGCTGCCTAGCAAATGAATGCATATCAGCGATTGCGACGGTGGTTATATTGTTGATCAGTTATTCTCCAGGAAAGAAAAAACTCAATGAAATGAAAGTGTCGAAATTCGGCCAGAAATTATGGTTCACCCCAATATATATATACCAGTTTAGCTCCGCACGCTACCGCGCACATGACATCAGACATCAGTGAAACTACACAATCGGCGGGTCCCACCGGTAGGGAATAATTTGCTTCGTGAAATGCGTTAGCTTACTGTCCGCTTGATACGCGCGGTGAAGGACAGTTTAAATAGTGTCTGTAAACAGCCCCCACGCATCGAATATCAAGACCTTTTCGAGGTCGTGCAACATTTGATGCTAACGACGTTGAAACGACGAAAGGTAATTTGGGCAGAGGGTGACAACGCACATGAAATAATATTGAAATAAATTATGTTATCTCATATCTGCTTTTGAGTGGCCTCTGTGTTCTTACGCATATCGTTGTTATCAATCCTTATCAGCCGTTATCACTTTCTGACCCCCACCAAATATGTTCCCGTCCCACCCTCCACATCGAAACCAACGCCTCTCTGCTGCTGGACACCCACAGGAAAATTTCGTGAAATTTGCGTTCTAGCGCCTCTTATAGGCGTTTATCACTCGTTCTCAGTTTCTGCTCCCCATAAAATATATTACCATCCTACCTTTAACATCACTCGTTGGAACTCAATGCCTCTCTGCTGCTGGGATATACACAGTAAATTTCGTGAAATTCGCTTTATGGAAGGATAACTGAATTAGGAATTGCGAGGTGGATTCCAAACACACCTGTTTTACGCAACCATGCTAACGTTACCGGTTCGTGATTCATTTGGTACCACAACGGAACGTCCCACTTAAAGCTGAAAATGGGTTTGATTAATGTCATATCATACCAGTTTAGCTTCGCACGCTACCTCGCGCATAAAACGAAAGGCTCAGTGAAACTTGGCAGCTTCTGGAGCTTAGGTTCCAAAGCTAACCACTAATTTGTATCGTAAACGCGTTAGCCGATAGACAGTGCATTCTTAGGCTCACATTTAATACGCGCGGTGAAGTGCAGAGCTAAAGTGGTGCATGTAAACAAACACCATGGTGGATGTCAGAACGATTTTGTAGTCGTATGAAATTTAATTCTAATGATGCTCTAATGATGCTCCAATAATATGATGTAGGGAAAACCCATCATCTTGCTTCCCCAATCATACATGGAAACTTTCAAAAAGTGACAAATCGCGCTAAATGTTGCAGTGAAATACGGTTTTGCGAAGGAGTTTAATTGAACAGATTGCGCGTGTCGTAGAGCGCCTTTTGTGTAGATACACACAATAGGATCAAAACTGACGGTCATTTGGGTTGAGACAGGTCACTCCACTGCCGGGAGAGTGTGTCGTATGGTGCGATCCCATGTGACACCAGTTTGGTTTTGCTCACTAAGGCGCGCATGTCATAGAAGGTTTCATCATACTGACCATAGGCGGACTTACTATATTAGGCAGCGTGCATTCTAATGGATCTTACTGGTTTCGAGGAAAGTTTACTACAACGCGGGTGATAAAGCACTCTTTTTCCGTTGTTCGCCACCATAAACCTCCATCATTTTTCGGAAACTGACATGGTCTAGCGGCCGAATAAGCTTGGAATAAGTAGATTGACTTATTACTTGGGCTACTTGCTTACTGTCAGCCACCAGCGTGGAGAACTGCTATGCTTCGAACGTTTGGATGGTTTAGCTGTTGAATAAATTATTGTGTCGGTGGCACTAAACCAGAGAAAAAAAAGTTCTCATAACTCCACACAGAACGTTTTGAGAAACTCGGGCAGATCGAATTGATCTCGACGATGACATTTCAAAAAAAATTGGGACGTTTTGGTGTTGCGCGTCTGGCATTTCCATTCGATATACCATGAAAAGCTGAGTTGGAATGAAATGGTGCCCCGGTAGCGTAACTGGTAGCGCACTTGCCCGGAAAGCGAGAGGTGCGGGTTCTAGTCCCGCCTGGGGCGAAAGTTTTGTTCACAACCCAGCATTCTTGTGAAACATTCGCAAGGCGAACTGCGGCCAAAAACAGCAGTTAACAAAAAACAAGTATTATTTCTTTTATGCCCGTCGATACGATTCGTATTACTCCCTCCCCAGAACGTACATGAGAACCGGCACGCCATTGTTGCTGCGACTCGCTACACAAATTTTTTGTCAAACACACACGGACACATAATGCAAGCAAATACACACACTTGCGTTGTCAGATTATATACAGGGAGATCAAAAAGGAGTCATTTCCTCCACATTCAAAACGGAATTAGTTACGTGCTGCGAAACCAAACGAAATGAGTAACTGAATATTAAAAGCAGCTATTACGATAAATTCAAGAAAAGTTCGACGTGGTGGTACTCAATGGTACACCTGTGGCGAAAAGAGCAGAAAAATCTGTCTCGAAAACGAAAATGGGTCCGCTTTTTTGACCACTGGTTTTCTCTCATTAACAGATAACAGCTCAGAAAATCCCTACTATATATAAAACGCTATGTCTGTCTGTTTGTGTGTGTGTGTGTGTGCGTGTGTCACACGAAATTCATAGCACGCGTCGCAGCAGTCGTTAGGAGCTGATTTTTGATATGATATAGGGGGTGGGACGGGAACATATTTGGTGGGGGTCACAAAGTGATAACGACTGATAAGAGCAGATAAGAGGCGCTGAAAAATTTCACGAAATTCATAGTGCGCTTCGCAGCAGTCGTCAGGAGCTGATTTTGGGACATGATATAGGGGGTGGGACGGAACATATTTGGTGGGGGTCAAAAAGTGATAACGACTGATGAGGACTGATAGTAACGATATGCGTACGAACGTAGAGATACTCGAAACCAGATTGCAGATAATGCATTTCATTTCAATATCATTTCATTAGCGTTGTAATTGTAAACTCAAACACCTTTCGACCGCTACACCTTCTAGAGTTCTTGAGGATGAATGGGATGCTCGAATAAATATGATAATGAATACTGGGCATTCCGTTTTGAGATATTCGACCGCTAAATTACCTCGATACTCGACGCATAGTGGTTGTTTACATCATCACTTTAGCTGTGCACTTCACTGCGCTTATCAAACAGTGAGATACAGCCAAGATGGCCTATGCAACGGACAGTAATGCATTTAACGAAGCAGCTATAGTTTAGCGGTGAAACCTAAAGCTTCATCGATTGTCAGTTCTATCAGGCTTCCGTGTCATGCGCGCGGTAGCGGGCGGAGCTAAACTGGTGACGGTATAAACGAGTTCACCGCAACGCGTTTGGTGGAACCGTTGCCAAATGACGCTTTGATCGAGATGCTCCATTTGCGCCGCTGCTGGCCACGCAGCTCGTCCAAATCAACAAGTAAACTGGTGGGCGGATCGCCGGAGTGCTTTCGAAGTCCTGCTCAGCAACCAGCGCCTTTCGTTGTGAAAGCGCCACACCTCGCTTCCTTGGCAGCCAAGTAACTGTTCGTGTGGTGCATATGCTTTCCAGATGTGCTCCCCCTTTATCGCAATCGCGTCCTTCAAAGTGCGCATACTATACACTACAGCTACACCAACGCTTCAGAAGATTTTCCCACGGAAACATGGTTCACGGTACGAGCTCAACGAGGTCGTCGAGGTACCATAGACCATTACGACGTCCCTGAAACGCTGGTCAAAAGGGGTTTGCAAAGAAGCTATTCACCAATTAATAGATTGAAGAAATTATGTAGCAGCTTCAGGCCGGAGCGATTACGGTAAGCCTCGTTGAGCTCGACGGTGACGGCAGATGACGTCATATTCTGAAGACGGTGGGGGCAGTGAAGGAGGGCCTGCTTCTGCTTATGGGGGGACACCTAAGGAATATTCTGCCGTAAAACATTCATAACAACGGCATCCTGTGCGACGAAAAATTTGATGATGTGCGCCATGGGCAAAGTGACTCTTTTTTCTCCCGTCCCCCCTCCCTCCCCCCTCTATAGCAGGATGGGATGCTACCATTGCTCATATATTGATAAAGCTGATGCATTCACTCACTCGTGCCGTGAATGACTGTACTCCGGAGGGTCTGCAACAGAGTTTATTTTGTAACGTTCCTGAGTAATTTCAAAGGTACTGTCGTTGACCGATCGCACGGTTATCAAAGGAAAACCGATCTGCAAGATATAGAGTAATTTATACAGCTGTTGTAGTGTATTTTTGCATTTTGTAAGCAAAATTCTACTTGCAGGAAGAGGGATATAGTCAGTGGCAGGGTGAAAATCGTGTCGAGGACGTGGTCACCTCAGTACGACCTCCCTCCTCAGATCGGGTCTTGATACGACCCCTCTAACTTTGATTTGATGTGAATAAGCGAGTTCCATCAATGTACAGCAAAGCATTCAGTTGCAGCGCGGTTTATCCGTGGGTCAGATTTGCCGAAACCCCGCTCGAAACCGTCGAAATCTACACTCTCGATGAAAAGGTTCCATTCTCCTATTTCATAAAGCAGTATGTGGTAGTGTCACAAATGCGACGGTTGCCCCATGGGTGCACCGTGCGCTCCGGCCCATTCGCGCTCAATGCCAATGCGCAATGCGCCCATTGCGTCATTGGCTCCGCCCCCTACGGTCGGTGCCAGCCGTTGTTCGCCTACTATCACCGCGCTGAGCGGTCGCGTCCACGCTGTCTGCCTAGCTGCCAGGTAAGTCATTGATAGTTGTGCAACCCTTTGCAGCTGAGGTCCCTGCTTGGAACGGGTACTACGTTGTCCCAAGGCTGGCATCCGGTGGCAGGTCGGTCTTCACCGGGCAACGCGATGAGGCCAGCTAAGGCGAAGGGGCACGTCGCCCCTGAGTCCATGCTGGTGGAGCGCCTGTCATACCAAAGCCGGTCGTGTTCCACCCCTGCTCCCCGTCTGGGAGCAGCCTGTCATCATGCCCCAGCGAGGACACGCCGACCGTAAGGTGCCCAGAGAAATGGTCCCGAGCGGGATGGGGGTCTAATACGTGCAGTCAGCTGGCCTGGTCTGCCCTTGAGCGAGGTGGCCGAGGGAGATCAGAGGTGATGGAGTTATTGCGTATAATAAATGTATTGTTTATATGCTGTGTTTATGTTCATGTGGGTTTTGCCCTAATTCTATGTGTTCATTGTATATGTTGTTTGCGCCATGGTTGGCAAGGGTTTGGCACCCTTGGTTCTGACCCGGGAGCTGCGGGAGGCAGTTGGGACCCGTTATAAATAATTCGCACTGCCATCCATCGGTGCATAATAAGAGCCCAATTGCAGGAAGATGTCCAGTTGGTGAATATTCCCAACGAAAACATCAAACGGCAATTGGTTCGTAACAGACTTTATGACAAGCAGTGCATATCCGAAAATTGCGTTATCTGCCCGCATGGAAAACTTGGAGATTGTGCTCATCTTGGAGCAATATATGAGATTAAATGTCAGGCATGTAACGCTACGTACATAGGGGAAACAGGAAGGGTTTTAGCAATTCGTATCAAGGAACATCTTGCTAATTTGAGACGCGGTACTGTGACAACACCTTTGGGAAGACATAAGGTTGAGGAGCATAACGGGAATGAATTTGAAATAAGGTGCACGCTGCTGGCTCAAGAGACGGAAATTTCCGCGCGGAAGGCATTAGAAGCATTCTGGATATTCACTAGAAATCCAAGAATGAACAGCCGCGATGAGTGTCCTTCAATAACAAATGATCTACTGCCGTTCATTCCGCACTGCGAGCTGTAGAATGACAGAGCGTTACGTGCGTCTCCCGACTATTTTTGACATAAGGAGACAGTATGGTATTCTTCAGTTCTAACTGATCAGCGCTCTGTGTGGCAGCGGACTTTTCCGCTCGAAGGGTGGAACCGACGGTGAGTTTATTTCTTGCGCTGTCCTGATCTTCTCGAGGGGTTTCTGACACGATGTCGAAACCGCTAGAGTTGATGAGGCGCTTGGTGGTGTAGAGCGTAAGTCTAACGCTTGAAACACGTTCAGGCCTCTGAAGACGACGATTCAGTCGAAACGTTAGGCCATTAATAAAGGTTCCACCGAACAACCTCGTAAGGCACAAAAAAATCTAGACTTACAGTTGCTCACAGCATTGCTTTACTTGCACAGCAGGGAGATGAACCACAGTCTTTCCGCGCGACGAAGAGGAGGTGGTGGATCACGCTAAATTGCAATAGCATGTGATCGCTATGCATTGCATTAAGCAAAAATGAACCCACGACAGCCACCACGTCAGTCGGTTGCAACTGTAAATACATTTCTCGAAAGTGTAAGGCACATAATTTCATCCTAAACTGTGGAATGGAACGGCGACCGTATATGACTCTCTGTCAGCCTGCCGAATAGTACCTGGTTTTGCTGAAGTCCGCGCATCGGCGAGAACATTTGCCAGTGCCGATTGGAAGTGGACCAGGTCTTAGGAGGACGCGTGCTCATTTTGTTTTGATAGTTCAAGTGATGTGGTGTGGAGAGTGACAAAGTTGCCAGAATGTCTTGACCTTCACACTCGTGAGAACGGTACACTTCCCGTGAGTTATTGTGATGCTGCAGTCCTTCCTAATTTGCGTCTCTTCAGTTCGCTCGATGGCGTGTTCTGTTGAACCCGCGCATCGGCGAAAAAATTTGCTAGAGCCGATTTGCAAGAGATAAGAATGGATCTGCTATTAGGAGGATCGCGTGTTCTTTCCAGTTAAGAACAGTTTGAGTGTGAGTAATGACCCTGAACTCTCCCGCACACGTGGAGAAGAGGGAACACGTGTATCCAGGACCACTGTTGAACATACCTGTCTCGACAGTCCGGATGATATGGTGAAGAAAGGCATGAAAAAAGGCACGCATGAAGGCAACACGTGTACTGAGCTCCACACCTCTGACGTCGGTTTTCTTCCCAGGGAAGTTTACTGTAACGTTGTAACCCTTCCTAATGCGCGTTCTTCAAGGGTGCGTTTCACGCTAACATCGTTTGTCTTAGCGTTGAAGTCGCCGACGATGACCTTGAAGAAGGTATGATCTTCCCTGTAGAACTTCTCCAATTCCATATAGAATGCTTCGTGTTCTTCCTTCGTCGTAGCTGGATGTTGGTGCGTAGGCGACGAAGATTGTCAAAGCAGGAGTTGAACCACATCTTCTCAATCTCAAACGTCCGATTCGGGTCGTAAGGCTTTCGTACGACTTCATAGAAAGATGCTATACCTCGGTTGTCGATGGCATAGTCAAGTTGCCGCAGCCCAGTGCAAACAGGTGCGGCACTGAGGGGGTAAATCGCGGACCAAAAGCCACCATGTACTTGCCCTGAGACGCAGGTGGATTCAGGGGATGGACTCCCTGTTTCTGTAGTGCTGTGTTGATTCATACCAGCTGTCTCCACTCAGGCGCATCCATGCATGCTTGCGTGTGTGGTGCGCTCTGTGTGTGTGCGGTTGGTATCCTGCATGTCGGCACAGCCAAAAGCTTGCATTCAAGTGACTGGGAAGTACATGGAGGCGATTCGGGGCCTGGCAAGCTACTCGTGTGCCTTCAATATGCCGAAAACAGCAATATGGATGGGCCTCATTCCCCTGAACCTGAGGGAGCCCCCAATACGGCAGCGTTGGGTAGGACCGCTCGGGAGAGGCTGCTAGAATCTCAGGGCCCGGATAGGCTGCCTAAACGAAGAAGGACTAAGATGGCGATCTGTACTTTCAACGCACGAACGCTTGCATCCGAAGCTCACATCGAAGATCTGATGATGCAGGCCAGGAAGATCAAGTACGACGTCATCGGACTGACCGAGACGAGAAGGCACCGCCCGCTACACGCCGTTTTCGATACTGGAGAAGAACTGTTCCTTGGAACATGCGACAGCAGAGGCGTTGGCGGTGTGGGTGTCCTCGTCAACACGCACTTGGCCATAAACATCGATTCGTACGAAAACTTTGCAACCCG
>MU868864.1:27141-38827 GCA_036418205.1 Ostertagia ostertagi | reverse complement strand
CTCAACACGCACGAGAACTGGAATCTTGCGCGGAGGATACGATAGTCCGATCCCGTGTAGAACTTCGGAACAACAGCGACGTCGGTCAGGCAAACCCTTCGATTGAAGATGATGTGGTCTATCTCGTTATGAGAACTGCCTCAAGGTGACTCCCAAGCAGGGTCAACCCTACGTTGTTACGAGTAACAACGGGGGGGTCGTACCTGGTTGAGTTTGTAGGAGGGGGGGTCGTACCCACTTTAGTCGCTCGAAATCACGTGTGGGATTGAGGAGAAACCTAAGATTTCGTGGGTAGTAGGTTGTGCGAGTAGAGGGCGCGCAAGATAAAAATTTGCCGTTTCAGCCGGCGTATATACCCCCCCTAGAAAAGGAAACAGTGAGATTATAGGGAGAAATTGGGCAAATTGGTTGGAAAATTTAGGGAATTGTGGGAAATTATGGGAAAAATTTTTATTTGACCATCGTCTCCTCCGCGCAAGATTCCACTTTCTCGATGCGTGTTGAGAGAGCAGCAAAGTTCAGGAAGCGAAGCCCCAGGACAGTCATCAACTGGGACCACTTCGCTTCCCTCGTCAGCTTATGGGAGGATTCCGTCATCGAAAACATCGACGAGGAGTACTATCGGCTCGTTGAACATCTTCACGATTGTGGCAGGAAGGCAGAGAGTTTGAAAGTCACCAAGGGACGTCTGTCTCCGGAAACTCTCGAACTGATACGCCAGCGTGGAGCCGCACGAGCTGCAGGCAATCACCGACTCACGTCCGAGCTTGCGAAGCTATGCAGAGAGGCGATAAAGGAAGATCTCAAGGAGCGAAGAGCAGCAGTATTAGCTGAAGCAGCAGAGGCTGGGAGGAGCATCCGCAATGCCCGCTACTCGGATCTCTTCGATAGCCATGTCCATCTGCCTACTTATCAACCGCAAGAGGATGGATACGTCGTCCCCTCAGTTCTCTCTTCCGAAGTCCGACACGCCATCAAGTCGGTGAAGAATCGTACAGCACCCGGTCTCGACAGGGTTAAACCGGAACATCTGAAGAATGCACCGCCAGTTATCATCAAAACTCTGGCTCGACTCTTCACGCGCTACCTGTCGGAATGCAAGGTACCCACTCCGTGGAAAACCAGCAGGACCGTGTTGCTGTACAAGAAGGGAGACTTGGACGACATTGGCAACTATCGCCCAATCTGCCTGCTGTCTGTAATCTACAAGCTATTCACTCGAGTCATCCTTAAAGGACGAATTCACGATCAGAGGGAAAATCGAATTAGGAAGAATTCACCTGGTTGAGGGACCCGCGGAGCTCCTAAGTGTGCGAACTGAAGCACAATTTGCACAGGAAGGAGTTGACCTCGGTTGACCTATTAAGGCTCAATCTTGGCGCGGCTGGCCAGTGCACGCCCACCGATCATCTGATCACTCGCCGCAGGTCTATACGTGGCGAGTGATTAGATAGGTGAGAGAGCGTAGTGTTGAAGAGGGCACAGCGATGAGAGTCGCATCAATGCTCAAATCAACGGGCAAGGAAGGGGTCCCATTTCTCGGGTTCTGGGCCGTTTCTCATGGTTCTTCCTTCTTTCGTGTACCACTCACCATCCCTAGGTTAATTTGAAATGGGTTGCTTTTTCATCGTGAATTCGTCCTTTAACAGGATCGGCAGAATACTAGATGAAGGACAGCCATGCGAGCAAGCAGGGTTTCCGAAGAGGGTTCAGCACGATCGACCATATCCACACGGTTACGAGACTCATTGAAGTTTCACGAGAGTACAAGATGCCGCTTTGTCTCACGTTCATCGACTTGAAGAAGGCCTTCGACTCTGTGGAGACAGAAGCGGTCATCGAAGCCTTGGGCAACCAGGGCGTCCCTACTCAGTACATCAAGATTCTTCGTGAGCTCTACAGCAACTTTACGACCAGAATCTCACCATTCTACAAGGAGGTCATCATCGACGTCAAGAGAGGGGTTCGACAGGGCGACACCATCTCGCCCAAACTCTTCAGCGCCGCTCTCGAGAACGTCATGCGTCAACTGGAATGGGAAGACATGGGAGTGAAGGTCGACGGCCGGCAACTACACCACCTTCGTTTTGCTGACGACATCGTTCTTATAACGCCGAACATCGAGCAAGCGGAGCGAATGCTGGCTGATTTCGACTGCGCCTGTGGTAAGGTCGGTCTACAGCTGAACCTAACGAAGACGATGTTTATGAGAAACGGATTGGTTCCTGATGCCCCATTCACGCTCAACGGAACGAACATCACCGAATGCTCCAGCTACGTGTACCTAGGTCGGGGCGGCTTGGGGAGCGTACAAGAACATCGAGGGAGTAGTGAAGAAGACGAAGAACATCCGGCTCCGTGCCCACCTCTTCGATTCCGCTGTCCTTCCTGCCCTAACCTACGCCTCAGAGACTTGGACTCTGCGCAGGCAGGACGAGCATGCGGTCAGCGTTATCCAACGCGCTGTCGAGAGGACGATGCTAGGAGTAACCCTATACACGCAAGTGCAGAGGGGAATCCGGAGTTCCGAACTACGCCAACGATCGAAGATCAGGGACGCTGCCGTTTTCGCCAAGGAATCGAAGATAAGGTGGGCCGGACACGTCATGCGATTTTGCGATGACCGTTGGACCAGAGCGGTTACCGACTGGATCCCTCGGGACGTCAAACGAACACCTGGACGACCGCCGGCCCGATGGTCAGACTTCTTCACGAAAGCTCTGAACGAAAGGAATGAAGGACTTCGTGTCCACTGGACCACTCTAGCACGCGACAGGGACGAATGGAGACGTTGCTGGCGCCCGCTCGAGCAAATCGACGATCAACGGGACGACAGGTGATACAGGTGATCGTTTGTCTGGACAATTTGAAGACCAAATAGCCGAGATGCAAAACTCTCTGGACGAGAGGATTTCCGGAGATTGGTTGAGCCTGCCTGCCCTTCCCACTCAACTTCTGCCGAGCACGTACGGTCTGAACATTGCATGGAAGAGCTATTGCAGCACATCTATATGCGCCAATAACTGTCAGGCAACTGCCAATCGCAGCGTTCTAGGAATGAAACTCTTCTTCAGAAAACTCTAACCATGGATTGGGGTAGCCTCAACCATCAACCAATTCAGTCACCGTCTCTGAAGAAAAGCCCAATTTTCATTGTTGCGTGTTTCTGTAAGTAACTCCTGTGGTATGTTGTAACGGTCCCTGCTATTATACAGTAGCGGTCAAAAGTTTGGAAACTTTTTTATTTTTGATCTAGCGTAGCCAATAGACAATGAAATTGCCCCGAATTCACATATTATATTCAGAATCAAGTGTAGATTACGATGGGTAACAATTTTTTGAAAACTGAAATCGCATTTGAAAAATACGAATTTTTATAAGAAATGGCGCGTCAAAAGTTTGGAAACTTCCAATTCCAAAGCGAATTCGGCAAAATAGCTCTCAAATCCACATGATAAATTAGTTATTCGATGAGTAGCTTTGAATTTCTATGTTAGCGTCGTTTTTATTGACATGGAGTTGATTATAAAATAATTTTAGGATTTTTAAGTCGGACCTCATACACTGTGAACTAAATCACATTGTTTGGTGGGATTCTTAACTGGAACGTGGGTGAGCGACATGCCACTTCTTCCGTGGGATGTAGAACTCAATTAGACTTCAGATCTTGACTTGGTCGCTTCATAGCAGCTTCTTTTTCTGGGTTAGGAAGGCGGCAGTGAGGAGGTAGGCCTGCATTGGGTCATTTCCGTAATAGAAAACCCATCTTTTCCGGCTAGTTCTGACTATCTAAGGTAAGCATTGTATTCTACAGACTACACTTGTACTTACGAGGGGAGGTCGTTCAGGGCGTGGAGCGCTTTTTGAAAACGGTTTTTTGCATGAAATAGGGGCAGGTGCAGTGAACACAGATCTATGGTCCATTTCCGCTAAATGGCCTTCTGAATGCCAAAAAAGGAGTGAAAATCATTTTGTTGGAAACTGCAGTTTTTACTTGTTAAACGTGGTGTGTTTCATTCATGGCGTCAACTATAGGCATAGTAAAAGGTCGTAGTGAACTGTGCATCGAAAATAACGTGAGGTTTAGCCAAAAATGGATCCTTGTCATGCTACATGCTACGGAGTGTGCGGGAGATTCATAACAGCTATCTGCAGCTTGGATGTCGGCAGCGACGGATGGCTTAGCGGATAGTGCTGTGGACTGGAGTTGGCACGAGTGGACTGGGTTGGTGGTTCGGATCCTCCGCGCGCGAAATTTTTTGCATTTTATGCTGGCACCTCCATCTTGGCTCCAAACTGCACCAGTGCCAAAATGAGTGTCTGACTGGTCAGACAAAGAATGACGAGAAGCTTTTCTCCGAGTCGTCCATCTGCGTACATCACCGGCATGGCAGTAAATGAGTGCGTGAGCGATGAAACGGATTGCACCACGCGCATGACTTGCTTTGAGCCAACCGGGGCTAGCGTTCTGTAAGAAAGAATCATCAATGCACAAGGTGTTCTTCCTGTTCAATCACAAATACGAATAGTTGCTGGTGTCATTTATTCTCATTCTAGAGATACAATTTTCTAGCCAGTTTTCAGTGAAAACCTAGCGCACGGGGTCATTGCTGCTCCTGGTCACGACAATGACCAGTCAGACACTCATTTTGGCACTGGTGCAGTTTGGAGCCAAGATGGAGGTGCCAGCATAAAATGCAAAAAATTTCGCGCGCGGAGGATCCGAACCCAGTCCACTCGTGCCAACTCCAGTCCACAGCACTATCCGCTAAGCCATCCGTCGCTGCCGACATCCAAGCTGCAGATAGCTGTTATGAATCTTCCCGCACACTCCGTAGCATGTAGCATGACAAGGATCCATTTTTGGCTAAACCTCACGTTATTTTCGATGCACAGTTCACTACGACCTTTTACTATGCCTATAGTTGACGCCATGAATGAAACACACCACGTTTAACAAGTAAAAACTGCAGTTTCCAACAAAATGATTTTCACTCCTTTTTTGGCATTCAGAAGGCCATTTAGCGGAAATGGACCATAGTTCTGTGTTCACTGCACCTGCCCCTATTTCATGCAAAAAACCGTTTTCAAAAAGCGCTCCACGCCCTGAACGACCTCCCCTTGTTAGTGCGATCCACATTTCGGATACCTAGAACTATGGAATCGCCGGAATGGTCGGACACATGTTCATCCATGACAGTACTTCCACTATTTCTGACTGTTGGAATCTTCATACTCAAAATGAGGTTCCCATTTGACAAAACACTTCACAGGGTCCACAACATTATTTCTAGGAAGATAGAAATCTCATTCGTCGCTGAGGACAAAGTTTCACCTCTCGCCTTCGGTCCATGTTAGCCGTTAGTGTGCGGAAGCCAGTTGGGCCATCCTGCTCTTGAAGCCCAACAATGGCTTCTTGTTGGGACATCATCCGTAATATTCACCAGGTCGCGGCCGATGTTGGCTGCACTTGGACTTTCATATGATTAGGAAAAAACCAGAAAAAGTTGTCTCTTAGTTGGGAATGTCGGGGGTACGGGACGTGCCAACCACCTTCGAAGTATTTGAGGAGGGCCAATTTTCTTGTGAGGATACTTTTTTGTGAATGATCATTCTTCTTATGCTTACTCGACTCCAATAACGCTAGAAACATTCGATAATATTGCTTCCGTAGAGACTGAACTACTAAGAAACAATTTCAATTTCGTATTCCGGATTGTAGGGTTTAAAAAAGGACCCCCATGGAAAAACTGCTTCCTTTGCATATGAATTCATTTTGAAATTACACATTACTCAATGGTTGAACTAAAATTAACAGAAACAAGTAAACATTGAAGAGTAGGAATCATAATGATAAGGGAAACAAAAAGTTTCCAAACTTTTGACGCGCCATTACTTGAAAAAAATCTTATTTCTCAAATATGATTATAGTTTTTGGAAATTGTTCTTCCCGTCGTATTCTGAACTTGATTTTGTATGGAATATCTAAATTTGGGACAATTTCGTTGTGTATCGGCCGCGCTAGATCAAAAATAAAAAAGTTTCCAAACTTTTGACCGCTACTGTATGTATGCTCCAACTTCCATCGAGTTTGGTCACTTACAAGGGAGTTCTTTCAGGGCAAGATGCGCTTTTTCAAAACGGTTCCAAGTGTATTGTAGGGAACGCAAACCATGTTTCATTTTCGCTGAACGGTTATAGCAGTACCAAAAAAGAAAGGGTTCGATCCCCGTGGCGACTAAATTTTGCATTTGGGTTGGCGCCTACGGTTTGGTGCCAAATCGCGCTAAATATCAAAATCAGATGTCAAATTCATCGTCAGGACCATTTTGAAGTGGCCGCCAACCTTGATTGCAAAATTTAGTCGCCGCGGGGGATTGAACCATCAAGAGTATTATTCACCACTTTTTTGGTACTACTAAAACCGTTCAGCGAAAACGAAACATGGTTTTGTGGTCCATACATGCGTCCCTACAACATGTACTAAACCGTTTCCAAAAAGCGCACCTTGCCCTGAAAGACCTCCCTTGTTAGCACTGAGATAGCTGCGAAAGTTGCTTTTGTCCTCAAGTTTTGTTTAGCAATGTGGTACTATAATGAGACAGGCAATCTAGTTACATTGATCAGCTCCCTAGATAGGGTAAAAAGATTCACCGGGGATCGATGCAACAAGTCCCGACCGGTCCAATCCTCCAAACCTGGGGAGTTCGTCTCCGACTCTGGACAAACTCCTTAGGTTTGGGAGCGGGTCACCAGAGTTGGGGACGAATCCCCTAGTCTGGGAATCCTTCCCCAGCCGCAAATGTTTCCCCGGGTATAGAGACCTGTTCCCTGCAGGAAATTGCTGAACCCGACCCCAGCTCGCTGCAGGCTGCAGTGATCAGAACCAGAGTAGAAATCGTGTCGAGGACGTGGTCACCTCAGTACGACCCCCTCAGATCGGGGTCTTGATACGACCCCTCTAACTTTGATTTGATGTGAATAAGCGAGTTCCATCAATGTACAGCAAAGCATTCAGTTGCAGCGCGGTTTATCCGTGGGTCAGATTTGCCGAAACCCCGCTCGAAACCGTCGAAATCTACACTCTCGATGAAAAGGTTCCATTCCCCCATTTCATAACCTTTGGAGCAGTATGTGGTAGGGTTAGATAGAGCTGGATTTGCTACTACCGGGCAATATTGAAATTGATCTAAAATCTTTACACTCGAAGAGATAGGGTCTCTCAAATTTTGTCGAGGAGCGTCGAGGATGCCGAATTTTTCATGCGAGTTTTTGCCACTTAAAAGGCAATATCTCTCTAATTTTGTAGGATCTTGAAAAATGAAGACAGTTTTGGAAAGCGGAAGGTTTGCGCCAGTATGTTTAGCTTCCTTCTACATCCTTTAGTTGAGGAGATATTTGCGTCGAGGATCTATCGAGGATGATTCTCGGCCGCTCAAAAAGCCGCTCCCTTCTTCACCATTGCAAGTGTAATTCGTTGGCAACGCTCGAAATGTGTCTAGAATACATTCTTCCAACATAAGCAATAAGAAAAGGGGCAATCGTCATCATCCGATTTTGTCTGGGTATAGGCCATGCACTCGAAGTTGCAGAATCGATTGGAAGGTGTTATATGATCATGACCAGTTGACAAAAGCTGCATTGTAGCAAACATTTCGTAACTCCTATAACCTAAAGAACAACTTCATTTGCCCAGGGCCTTTCCTTCACGGTTGTCGTTTTTGCGACAGCGTCCCTAACAACAGTGTCATTCTCAACGAGGTATTAAGGGGGAGGAGCGGGCGGTAGATAGAGGAAATGCCTTTCGCAGCGCGTGTGCACATGTGACCCTGTTCCTTGCAAAGATGCACTTTCATTCTTTGTATACTTTCAAATACTTCCTTCTCGAAGGTAGAGGACGGAGCGACTGAACCTGCAAAGAATATTTTATATCATGTTTTCTCACATATCCTTGTTTTCTGCTGCCCTATCCCTCCTATCTGCACCACGATGCCACTGACGTTACTGACCCCACGAGTACGACCCCCCATGACCCACCTGACAAATACGACCCCTGTCGAGGATTTCCTCGACCGATATTCACCCTGATCGGAACATTCTGAATGCGACGCATACCTCAGCAGGGTTCCATCGTTCATATTATACTATCATTTTCTATCGTGGCCTCGGTGCTCGCCAGAGAGAGGGCATTTGTTAGAAAGTGGTCACTCACCACGGTTTGCATTCAATGCAAGTAAAAAAAAAGTCAAGGAAGCATTACACAGAAGCGGTTTCCAATGGTTCTTTACATAGCCTCCCTTCGTAGTTCCCCCTAATGTTACCTGTTCTATCCATCCTTCACAAAACCAAGTAAAGTTGGAGAGGTGGGGAAAATGAGTTTTCTTTGCTTGCGAATCGACTGAGTACAATGCTTCAAAGAGATCCTTGTCGACAACTGTGTCGTATGAGTTGTCGCTCAAAAAAACCTAAATGTCTTCGTCTTCCTTTCAGGGAATATTTTTGTAACCAATCGAGAATCAGCAAACCTTCACTCCTTTATGGAAGTCATCTGCTCCAAAAATGGCAGCAATCATAACAAGAAAGGACGCTCCCTTGTTGTAAGATATCTGACTGACTCCCTTCAGCAACTCATCAGGCTTTTCTGCTCTCCATTTCAAAGGATGAGTTGATGACGCAGCATCTGCTATCAACGCTATTTCTAGCGAGCTTACAAGGAAATAGTCAGCCTATAAATATCTGGGTCTGATTTGCTAAGATAACAGTATGAACTTGCCTGTGCTCTCCCACGATCCGTGATTTTTTCCAATGCCATAAATGTCATGAAATCAGCAAAACCTTCTTTCAACCACAAATGGCTCCACCATGACATTGTCACTAAGTTTCCAAACCACTGAAAACATTCGAGATACCCACAAGTTATTATTATGATTAACAAGAAAGGTAGATAGGTCATGCGGTCACTTTTTAGCAGTACATTCCTCCAGAGGCCGAGCTAAAAGATGCTTACTACGACAATGTGGTCTTCATTATAAAGCCAAAAAGTAGAGCAGTAGTTGTCCGGACTACCAGGCGAGGGCGCATGCGGTGACCCCCTTAAAGGAATCTTCCACGGACCATGGACCAGTGGGCGGGACCGGAAGTGGTTTTGCGACGAAATGCATGGTAGGTACGGATCCACGTTCATGGGAAGGTTTGAAGTGAATCCTGTTCACGTTCGTGCGTTCGACACGTGGATCCGTACCTACCATGCATTTCGTCACAAAAACTTCCGGTCCCGCCCACTGGTCCATGGTCCGTGGAAGATTCCTTTAAGCTAGTAGGTGTTGCTTAAGCTTTTTCAGGCATCTCGCGCACACAGGCTATAGTGCCAGTGTACCTGTTGAACGTCAGAGTACGCATTCGATCGAACATACTACTGAATGCCCAGCTGAGTGACTGAACGCTCCACATGCTTTCCAGTTTCACAGGACCATAGAGTGGTGCGCGCGATAGCGTGCTGAGCAAAACTGGGTATATAAAACTCGCTCTGTATGTACTCTGCAAGTACGTGCTTGTGTGCCTTTTGTTCGCCACAAGATTCCTAGCACATTTGCCTCAAAAATGGAGCACTAGTAACAAAACCTAATTAAGTACGATGTAGAGGTTGAGATGGTACCATTCATTGGACGCGGTTCAGCAGCTCTGAGGCGTTCATTTCAGTGAATTATGTAAAGTGTTGGACAGGGACACTTCTGGTGGAGGACAGAAAGTGATAAGGACAGATAGAAGGCGTTGGAAGATAAATTCCACAGGCGCTTCCCAGCGCATGTTTCAGCAGCAGTGAGGCGTTGGCTGTTAAACTGCGACGAAAGTATATGAAATGTCCCATAAATATTGCTACTGGATGGGAAGCATTTTGAGGTTGACACACAGTTTTCATCCAGACGCCCACAGATCGAGAGTAATGACATTTACTCGATATGTCTCCTTGTGTGAGGTGTGGCTCCTATTAACTTGGAGCACAGCTTCATTGTGACTCCTCCTGGGGTTTACTATTCTGAACTCTGCACACGAAAGGCTCCTGCTCAGTCGTGTAGGTGGTTTGTTTACTGCAAGTTTTTTTCTCGTAGCGCATCTCACCTAGGATGATCCAGCCTTATGTAATGAAGAAAGGAGCATAATTCGTTACTTTTTTCTTGCCATGAGCCTTCTCCTGCCATTTGACGATGGTGGTGAAAGCCCTGCCGTTGATCCCTGCCCAAAAGATAAAGATTGGCTAATGCTTGCCGGAAATACTGTCCTTGGTTTTCTCAGCAGCTTCCTGGTGAAAAGTTTGCCTCCCGGCCCTTAGCTTAAGGCAAATTCGCGATTGAAAAGCAACCTATTTCAAATTGACTTGAGGATGGCGAGTAGTACACGAAAGAAGGAAAATCTTGAGAAACGGCCCAGAACCCATGAAATGGGGCGGACCCCGCCGACCGCGCCAAGATTGAGGCATACTAGTGTCGCAGAGGTCAAATCTTTCGGTGCAATTGCATCAGTCCGCACCCAGGAGGTCCGCCAATCTCTCAACTAGGTGAATTACTCCTTCTTCGACCTTCATTCTTATCGTGAATTCCTCCTTTAAGTTCTTCACCCTATTGTCTCCGCTGTGCTCCTTTGATCCGATTAGGCCAACGCGTGCCTAGCCTACTAGTTTCTGATGTTATGATACCACTGTGCAGATGGTTGAGTTGGGAAAACTTCAGCGTTCTGATCACCTTTCTAAAGGTTATCCTAGTATTGCAGCTTCTTCATGTGATCCCTAAGATCCAATTTGGCAGTACTTCGAAGTTGCCACAGCGCGAACTACTTTATTGGCCTCCTCTTCAGTGCACAGTAGGCCGCGGAGCGACTAAGATTCGAAAGGGACTGATGTTACCGGATATTCGACCTAGACAAAGAGGTTAGGTTTCCTGTTAAGGTTTAGGGGATCATGAGATGTAAATAGAATGGTATGCCGTGATTTGGCAGAGCTCAAGTAAAGCAGAGCGCTGTTAGAGAAATTATAGACGTCCACAAAACTATGTGCAATATTCTGTGGGACATTCATAAGATATTGCACATTCGAGCAATATTTTATGAGTGACTAGGTAAGAATTAGAGGTCTTTCAAAAGCAGATTAAATAAGTTACGGGTTCCAATCTAACTTCATTTCATTTGCATTGTCATCGTCATCAAGCTTCATTCGCTCGCTGCTTTTCCCATAGTTTCTCAAGATGTATAGTGGTTGTATCAAGAAATGCGAGTAAGTGTAGAAAGGAAGAAAAAAGTATTGCATTTCAAAGGTTTCTATTCAACATCATCATCAAATATCAGGTCTTCCAAAGAGTTCTATCGACTTCTGAAAACCATGTAGAGGGTCAGTAGGGAACATATTTAGTGGGGGTCAGAAAGTGATATTAGCTGATAAGAGGTAGTAAGAACGCAAATTTCACGAAATTCATAGCGCGCGTCCCAGCAGCAGTGGAGGCGTTGGTTCCAAGAAGTGATGTGGAGGGTGGGACGGGAACATATTTGGTGGGGGTCAGAAAGTGATAACGGCTGATAAGGATTGATAACAACGATATGCGTAAGAACACAGAGGCCACTCAAAAGCAGATATGAGATAACGCAATTCATTTCAATATCATTTCATTGCGTTGTCGTCCTTAGCCCAAATTACTTT
>MU868864.1:0-19995 GCA_036418205.1 Ostertagia ostertagi | reverse complement strand
CAAATCGGGTAGCTTACAGGATTTGAGATATCAATGTTTTGTAGCAGGATAGTTGTGATAACACTCTTAGGGCTATATAAACACCTGCTTAGCACACTTCCGTTCATTCCACATGGTGCTGCAGTGGCAGCTGGAGGGCAGTGGAGAGAGGAAGGGAGGATGAGGAAGGGAAGCGAAAAATCTACCGTCATATCATGATTGTGTCCCTTCTACTGTATGAAACACCATTGTGTTGCATACGCGTCACTTCCAGGAGGTGTTGGTGTCACAGGAGGAAGGGACCATAGCGGAGGATAGAAAGCTTGCGCAGGAAAGGAAGGTCCCGGCGGTTGACGGGGGACTAATCTGGTAAACATAAAAATAACATTTTTTATTATAGAGTCGAACGTGTGGAGGGTAAAAGGGGTTGTATCGAAGTCACTGTTTAGGTCGCGGTCCTCTCTACGGGGGGGGGGGGTTGACACTCTCCGTTATCACATCCTTAGTATTAGACTAGAGAGCACTCCTCTTGGCTTTATCACTATGGATAAGATGATAAGTAAACGACTCATTCCAAGTGCACTTCTCATGAAGAGCGGTGTATCCCCCACCCCACATCACATACGTCCTGCTTAAATCATAGGCAATTTATAGCACTTGATCGTCTACTCTGTTTCTTAGTCCGCTCTTGTGCCTAGACAAGTGTGTTCATGTCGTGATTTAGGACCATTTCCTTGAGCCATAGCAAACCGAAAACTGAAAGCAACGTAGGAGTACTTCTACACTACACCGGTACTTATCAGAAGTAATTTCAAATGAATCGATTACATGCCATAAAAACTCTTATTGTTGTCCTTAACATTAAAGAGCACAATGGAGAGCCCCTCACCCTCACACGAACCACCCGAACTGAAGTTTAGCCCCCAGTATTAAGAATACATCGTGATGTGCCTAGAACTGTCCCTCTGTGCATAATAAATCGAATCTAATGCGGTCTGCACAAGCAAGTCTTGCCCTCGGATACGCCACGCACGCGCCTGTGGCTGGCATTTGGAAGTCTATTTCATCTTGCTATGACCCGGACTTGCTCAGTTTTTGGCACTGCTACCACGCTCTGATGCGACGAAGCGAGCTCTCCCTAAAAGCTTTGCTGAAGACAGAAAGATTTTTTACGATAAATTCACGCGGAGAAACACTTCAGGACGAAACGGGCGAGCCTGGAAAGAATAATTATTTTGAGTTTATGACAACTTCATGTTCTTACACGTTCTTTGTAGCGTTCCTCCCCAGTCCTTCATCCACCGATCAACTACCGTCGCGATTTCGGTTGCGGGTCCTTCGAAATTGCGCCCCTCGGCCCATGACCAAAATGCGACCCCCTCGTTCGAATAGTGCGAACGGACGATTGACCCTGCTCCTAACCCCCCAGGCTTAGTCTCAAGGTGTCCGTATTTTGCGATAGGACAACATATCGTAACCGCTTACTAGGCTGGTAATTAGTTTGCTCACTCACTGTTGCGAATCGGGAGCGTCCTGCAGCAGAGGTAGCGGGCAAGGAGTGCGGTATGCTCATTTAGAGCAACTCTTAGGATGATCCCTCCCTTCCCGTCTTGGCCGTCTACGCCATATTGTCACCCGACTTCTAAAAGACCTCCCGATTTACTAGTAAGCCACAACGTACATCCTAGTCTTGTGCACTTCCAGCACTGGCATTGCCGGGCTCATGTCCCACTGACAGCGTACTACAGACAGTTATATGTGGTGTTATCTTACAACACTAAGAAACACCAAAGCTTATAGTTATGTTACTTATTGGACATGTACAACTGTTAAATTACTTGTTAGAACTAGTTCAAATGAAATAGTCGCACGTCAAACCTCTCCGCCGAGGAGGCATGTTGCCCGTGTCGCTTTGGATCCGGAGTGATCTGCGACCAGCCAAGGGGAGCTCTGTACTAGCGTTTTAGCATCTGACCAGTGAAATATTGATTTAGTTTAAGGGACCCTGCCCTAAGTAGTAGCAACACCAGGCCAGCCTGGACGAGGGCCGATGTCTCTCCGAGGTAAATATCGTTGGAAGTATAGGTGGGACGGCAACTAGTCAGTGAGGCCGGGACGCTGAACTAATTGACGAAGAAGAAGTTGATAGCAAAGCTATCTTAGGGCGACCGCACAGAGGAAAGTAGAATAAGTCGACTGGCGATGCCTTGATCGATGCCACCAGGGTGGCTGCGGCTCCCTGCATAGTCAGTATAGAGCAAAGGTAGGTGGTCAAGTTGGCTCATTACGATAGGAACCAACACGCCCAGGGAAAACCTTGGAGAGCGATATTCGCGAATCGCGCAATCATTGTGCTCATGTATTTTCGAAGGGGCTTTATCCATGATTCTACAATCATAATGGGTATACGCTTGTGCGACTTGTAGGGAACATCTTGAAATAATGACTCGGATTTTTTTAGCAAGATTCACACGATGTCGACGAGAGCAGTTCCGAAGAATCTCAAGGACGTGAAAAGACCTTCATGTTCATTGCTGCTGCTTCCGTCATTTTCATGATCATCATTGTGACATTCATCGCATTCCTATCATGGACATTTGAGAGGTGAGCTTGAAAGGACAAAACGCTGGAAAAGCAACCCATTTCAAATTAACTTAGCGATGGTGAGTGGTACACGAAAGAAGGAAAAACCATGAGAAACGGCCCAGAACCCGAGAAATGGGACCCCTTCCTTGCCCGTTGATTCTGAGCATTGATGCGACTATCATCGCTGAGCCCAAGTCCATGTCCCAGGCCCAAAAGCGCAAGAACTTTCTTCACGACCTAATAATTATATTTATGTTACCTACTGGACTGTGTGCAATTGTTAAATCAGTTGTTGGCATTTAAAATGAACTAGTTGCACGTCAAACCTCTCCGCTGAGGGTTTACCCATCGGCGGGAGTGCAACTGCGCCAGCACGGCTCCGCTGGAGCGCTGGCCGCCCCATACACTTCGCAGCTCAAAGCTCATCATGACGCACCGTAAAAGAGCCAAGCTTTTGAATGAGTTTTTCCAACATCCGACACATCGTGAAATCTTTCTTTGAGCACTGGTAGTCAGGAGAGTCGTGGTCGGGAGACTGCCATATTCACATCTACTTTTCACTCTTGAAAGAGCATGATTTTCTCCATTCATCAGATTTTGAAACTGCGCTGGCAACTTGGAAGATCGCCGCTACTCAGGAGTCATAGGATATATTTTTACGCCTCTTTGTTCGCGAGATATCTTGTGCCAGGGTAATAATGAGTAAGTTTAGAGGTCTTCTTCTCCTATGCCTTTACAAGTGACTCCTTTTTGAATCCTTACCCATTAGTTCTTCATTCTAGCTATGCTGAATTAAGAAATCCTGATGATTCAAACTCACTTTTCCAAACCATTTTTGTCAGTGTATGTGATTCCATAAATACCAAACTCGTCATTGGAGAAGGCGCCAGTATAACTTATCTGCAACACTACATAAATACTTCAAATCGAAAAGCTATTTATTAGAGGTATTTAAAGGGTCAAGGAAGTGTGGTAATGAGTAATGCTACTCACCATCCGAGATGCTCGTCCTATCCGACAGGTCAAATACTCAGCAATGGTCGGAAGGGAGAAGGACGGAAAGTGTGGGTCACGGCAAGATTAGGCCAACAACGCAGATATGAAATACTACAGCCAGGGTCTGATCCATTCACGAAAGTACAAGTGAGGGACTTCCCCTGAACGCTGACTTCATATTACACCGTGGAATCGGCGCAAGTTAAACGCAGTCGTAATCTTGACGTGAAGTGACCACATGACCAAAAGTATATATGCGTCATTAGAAAGTAAGCCACACAGCAAAGGAAACGACTTGCGCGGCGAAAGGCACAGCAGCGTAGGTAATTGAGACTCACAGCTCGGCGAGACTTCAATTGAGCTCACAAACATCTACAATATGACGGTCATTTTTGCTCGCTTTCAATTTCAGAGGTGCATGCAATAATCAAAAGTTTTGACTTTCGCCTTTGTTGTGTTTTCGTCTAGGGCATGATTTACACCTTCGACCGACATTTTTGCTTTATGTTGATACCGAGTTGTGACGACCATATGGCAAAGGCGGCGTTGTCCGAGCGAGTAAGTTGGGATGCTGCTATTCGGGTTAATCGGACTTCTGGTATGAAGCAAGGTCGGAAAGAAAGTGGAACAATGAAGACAGTACCATCATTTCCTGAACGCCTCCTTTATGATCTCATGCACGCCCTAAGCAGGGTGCTTCAGGTACTTAATACTATGCCAGTTTTATAGAACTTGGTGACAAACTCCTCCCATCTAGGTGCCACCCAGTAATACCATTTGAACTTGCTTGCTTCGCCATCCTTATCCACTTTTTCCCGAGCTCTGCACCCTTTTCGAGACTGTCTGTACTGTTTCGTGACAAAATTCGTCCATTTCGGCGCACGCCACCCTCTCACACCAATTCCTCTCTCATCCTTTGTTGGACTCTACCACTTTTTTTTCGGTTTCTCGGACTTCCTGGAATTGAGCTATAATATCTCGTGATAACTTCGCCCATTCTGAGAAGACGGGATATGTCGCTCTGCAGAGTCGTCGGCTCGGGGACCGTCCTTGGGCAGTCTCTTGATTATAGGTCGATGCGAAGAGAATTCATAGCGAGAGTTCAGATAAACAACTTATGGAGCTTCTCAAATAGTTCCGAGGCTTTCAAACAGTTTTGAAACACTCCGAAAGTACGCCGTGGCTCAGTGTCGCCGAGCGGTCAAAGCCGCGTCCTTGCTTTTCAACCACCCTGTACAGTGTCGCTGCACGTGCAGCATGCGATAACAAAACCGTCTAACTCATAGTTGGACTCCCCCATAAGCGAGCCACAAACAGTCGAAGAGCTCAGATTATCATGCAAACTTTCTTTGACCATGAACTATTTTAAGTTAATCGCAGCCGTGCACAGAAAGCAGTTTGGAAGCGGTGCCCCAGCCGACTTAAAAGCCGTAAACACGCTACTGCAGGAACAGGCCCGGGAAGTAATCGGATTGATCCTCCAGTCCTTTCTTCACCTTAAAAAGTGGAAAGGGTGCTCAAAAGACAGACTGAGACAGACAAGACAGAGAATGAGACAGACCTGTTTATACAACGAGTGGATCACGAGTTTTCTTGCTGCGTCAGAGTTTACGAGGAAGGAATTCTGGTCGCCATGGCCACCCAGATGTTGTTCTGAACGCCGATCTCGAATCTTCTTCCCAATCTGGTGTGCGTTTGAATGAACGGAGTTATAGAGGCAAAAGTGTGCTCATTGTGTTCACGGTTTGTTTTCGACAGAACAGCTAAGCTGATTATCATTTCAGTTTATATTCCGAAGAAGCAAATAATGAACAGGAAAGTCAACGTCTAGCAGATACGGAAAGTGGATTCGAAATCAGCGTTCGAAAGCACATCTGGCGTACACGTTTCTTTTTGAACGAGCATGCAACTAAGATTCTTTTCCTGTTATTTTGTAGATTCTGGAAACTTCCATGTGTACCTTTATCTTGAGCTTCTCGTCTTTTTCAATAAATTTGTCCAAGCTGAATACCACCTTCTGGTACTCCTTGCTGACGGAAATGTTGCGAATCTCAATAGCCTTGTTTTCCTATAAAAAAAAGAGGAACTACAATGTTGACTGAGCAGCAAAGATTGCAAACATACCACAAAAACTGCACAACGTTCTTTAATAATTTTCAAATCCAATCATGTTCAATTCAATTTCATCCACACGCTCATTTGTATTCGCTCTTATTTCAACTTCACCGTCAAAGGTCATCAGCCGATCAGTTGGAACGCCCGCATATATAGGTAAGTATGGTTTCACAGACAAATTGTAGCTCCCTAGAATTACAAAAGTGTATGAAATTCCACACAACGCGTAGCATAGTACTAGACAAAGAGAAGTCTTTCAGCGAGGATTATTCATCTTGAAAGGTACCAAACACCAGCTTCTCTCTGTAAGACCCAAAGTCACCACTTGAACCTTCCCAAAGTGCAGTCAAAGGCATGACAACTGCGGTAGCACGGCAAAGCTAGAAGCGCTACAAACAGGGACAACTAAAGCGTTTGTCCGATTTTCAAAATTTTTTACCCGCCCCTTTCTAGAAGTCTCAATATGTAGAGTGTTTTGTTTCTTTGTGAAAGCGAATAAGCTTCCATTAGCTTCGTCGCGGCGCTTGCTTTGAGCGTGCCAACTCTCATGCGCATGGCGAGAGAGAGGGGAGGCTGTAAGGGAACACTACGCGCAGATTCAAAACTATTCCCTCCAGATGGTTTCCATGCTTCTGGCAAAAGTTGTTTGATTTTTCTGTTATAGAGTAGTAAAACGGAATTCTGAAGAAATGCGCATTCCTACTTCCAGAGCTCATATCCTTTCACATGCGACCTTGGCAGGCGTGGTGAGAAGGATTGAAAAGCTCAAATTGTTTTTTTCTTCAAATTAAAGCCACATTTTTGAATGCAACAGACAAATCCTGAGCCTGGATCTTTTTCTTTACTATATACATATATAATGCCAGCTGAGCATAGCCAGATTCTTGTGTTACGCGGCATGGATGCTTTCAAAGGATCTGATTGATGTTGTTAACTAAAGGTTATTATAATGCTCGTGCTAAGGCAATCACTTCCCGCAGCTCGTCATTACCCCAAACACACATCATTTTCGAAAACCTACATGGTCTAGCGGCAGAATAAGCTTTGGGTACTCAAGACTACTCGAGCTGCTCACTATCAGGACTTAGCGTAACAACTACCATGCTTTGGATGTTAGGATGATGTTGCGCTTGTGCAGATTCTTATGCCTGCGACATCAAAATAGTAACACCAATTGTTGTTATATCGCCCAAACACCTACCATATCGAGAAGCTCAGTCAGATCAGCCGTCTATGGCGACGAAATCACATACAAAATGAATGCATTTCTCATCGATAGATAACAACTTGAGTAACTCCTACTTTCTCAAGCTAATTGCTCTTATCAGTCCTTACCGGTTGTTGTCACTTCTTGTCACCATCAAATATTACCCTTCGAAATACATTAGCTCTCTGCTGCCCATGACTTTTCGAGCCATGCGTTGTAGCGCCCCCATCAATCGATAGCTTATGTTATCAATTTCTGTCAGCCGTCGAATATGTTCTCGCCCCACCCTCTACATCATATTTTGTAATGGAAGCCTCACTGCTGCTGAGACGTAAGCCATGAATTTAGTAATCCTTCCCTTTTAATGCCTCTTACCAGTTTTTATCAGTTGCCATAAGATTATGTTACCCGCCAAATATATTCCCACCCTAACCTCTACATATATCACTTCTTGAATCAGACGCCTCACTGCTGCTGGACAGAACGCTATAAATTTCGTGAAATTTGTATTCTAACGCCTCTTATCAGCTCTTATCAGTCGTTATCACTTTCTGTCCCCCACCAAATATGTTCCCCATACATATCATGTCCAAAATCAACTCCTGACGACTGCTGCGACGCGCGCTATGAATTTCGTGAAGTTTGCATTCTAACGCCCCTTATCGGTACTTACCAGTCACTATCAATTCCTGTCACCCACACATATGTTTCCCATCGCCTCTATACACTATGTGTTGGAGGCGACTCTTGAACCCTGCTGGGGCACACACAATGAAGTTGTGACTTTTGCATCCTAACGCCTTTTATCGGTTTTTATCAGTTGCTATCAGATTCTATCACCCACTAAATATGTTACCGTCCCACCCCCATGTCTTATCTCAAAATTAACATTGTTGCGACGACCGGTATGAATTTCGTGATAGACAGACGGACGTACACACACAGACATAGCGAATTACATATCCTACTAACTAGAACGCGAATTCCACGTAACATAACGAGCTTGCTGCTTCAGTGCATTGTTAGTTCGAAGAAATGATGTACAGGGTGAAACAGGAGCATATTTTGTGGGGGTTAAAAAGTGATAATAGCTGATAAGGGCTGATAAGAGGCGCCAAAACGCAAATTTCACGAAATTCATAGCGCGCGTCCCAGCAGCAGTGGGGCGTTGGTTCCAAGAAGTGATGTACAGGGTGGGACGGGAACATGTTTGGTGGGGGGGGGGGAGTGGTAATGGTCGACAGGGGTTGATAAAGACGTGCTGAAAGCAATCTGCAGCTGGGGCTTTGGTTCCTGGAAGTGATGTGCAGGGTGGGAACAATTTTCAAATCTGCGCGACGCACGGTCGACCCTGTTCGGCAGGTCAAACATGTAGAAGACAGAGAAGAAAAATATTTGTAAATAATCTAAAGTATCAACTGCTACCTAAGAGGCAGAGCGTTGAGCCAACATGGGAAAGAGAACTAGAGCAGCAAAAAAAATCTTATAATAGAAATTGCCCTGATTCTCGCTATATGACACTCACGAGGAAAAATTCTTCTTGGCAGGCGGTAGGGAGAGTGATGGCGACTCCAAGGTTCAGTAGTACTGGAAGCGTCATCTGGAGGCGGAGGTATGGTAGCACTGGAAACTTCGCCAAACAGGGGAGACTTAGCAGTAGTGCGAACTTCCTCAAGAGTTGACGGCATGGTGCTTTCGTCAAATAGCGGAAACTTAGTTATAATGTGAACTTTCTTGAAAGTTGACGGCTCGGTGCTTTCGTCAAATAGCGGAGACTTAGCAGTAGTGTGAGCTTCCTCGAGAGTTGACGGCTTGGTGCTGAAATCAAGGAGCAGCTCTGAAATATTATTGCCTTAAGTATGACTTTTTTAATAAAACTTGATAATAATTGCACAAAGTGGTGCTGCTCAAGGTCCGGGTTTTACGTTATTAGCACCTATAATTCCAGGTCGTACGATCTCCGATGCTCACCGAAGGACAGACGATGGCTGATGGGTCACAGGGGGGGGGGGGCAAAAAAAAAGAGTCACTTCCCCGCACATTCAAATTGGTGTTGATTACAAATTGCCCAATCAAAACGGATAGAGCCCAATCAAGAATCGAAGGGCACATTCTGATCTATCAAAAAGCTGCACAACGCCTTCTACACCGACGACATCAGAAGATTTTCCCACGGAAACATGGTTCACGGTACGAGCTCAACGAGGTCGTCGAGGTACCATAGACCATTACGACGTCCCTGAAACGCTGGTCAAAAGCGGTCTTGCACAGTCACAGCTAGTGTCTCTAGAAGCTATTCACCAGTTAACCGATTGAAGAAATTATGTAGCAGCTTCAGGCTGGAGCGATTACGGTAGCCTCCTTGAGCTCGACGGTGACGGCAGATGACGTCATATTCTGAAGACGGTGGGGCAGTGAAGGAGGGCCTGCTTCTGCTTATGGGGGACATCTGAGGAATATCCTGCCATAAAGATTTCATCGGCAACTGCACATTGTACAACGAAAAATTTGACTTTTTTTTTACCTCTCCCACCCCCGTAGAGTAGACGTAGTGGTTGTTGCTTGGCTGGAGTAAAGAGTGGTACTACGGTACCATGAATCACCCACTTCACTGCGTGCATGAGAAAGTTAGCTTCAGAGAAACTGTCAGCTATGGAACATATTCCACCGTCTATTATTTCTGTCTCATACTCTTTTTCTACTCTATTGTGTGAATATCCTTTACGGCGACACTTTTGCGCCCGCTGAAGATATTGCACAGCCATATCACTGCATACAGCAGCATGGTGCCTTCAGTGGATGTGATAGATGCTATTAAAGGTAGTACAGTACTAGTGATCAATCAGCTCAGTCAAGAACTCGTAAACATCGACCATCTGAGGGGAAAATATGCCCTGTCCTCCGATAGCAGTTCACCTCTCTTCTTTTGCAGAACTCCCACCCGCATTTCTCCGAGTATCTGGACTGCCCCTGCACGAAATATGAGGTTTAGTGGCAAACTCTGCCCATTTTTGTGCACCACGCCCACCATTATCATTATTACCATTATTTCACTTCTCCTCCTTCTTCTTTGACCTATATCCACCTTTTTCCCACTCTCTAAACTTCTCTGTACCGGTATCGGTGAAACGGTATCTACTTTGGGACACTCTCCGCTCATTGTGAACAGTGTTCGCTTACGCCATGTATGCTTTCAAC
This sequence comes from Ostertagia ostertagi, assembly GCA_036418205.1. NCBI lineage: Eukaryota > Metazoa > Nematoda > Chromadorea > Rhabditida > Trichostrongylidae > Ostertagia > Ostertagia ostertagi. The sequence goes on along the minus strand of MU868864.1, from coordinate 9,914 downwards.
ATCTCTGACACTGTTTCCATGTACCGATTTTTTTCTGCTCTCCAGGCATTATCCTAACCGAATCATGAATTTTTTCATAAAGCGCTGCCTTTATAGAGGAGCTTCCCCACCGATGGTAGGCATGACTCGATCTGGCTATCAATCTACATTTATGGTTAGTCACTTTTCCTCAGTCTCCAGGCTGTTTTAGAATTGAATTGGAAACCTGCTCGTCAGTAGCGCACATCCGATGACCATCACTACGCCCACTACGTGCTGGGCTGAGCCTAGCTCACGCATATTTCATACCTTTGTACTTCTCGAGACATGGTACACCAACTCCACACTTGACCCGGCCGCTCCAGGCGGATCTCTAGAAACAAGTTCGTGATTGTTGATGGTTTGTATGCAGTGCGATGGAATTCTGTAGTTGATGTGTGAGTGTCGCCAGAGCCAACCCGCGGCAGAAGCGTCTCCTTCGTGGAAAACTTTCTGCAATGCAGACAAGGGATCCATTATCACTCCTACTTACGGTGTCGCGCAGATTTCCATATGCATACCCACCCATCTAATCTCCGAAAAATGTATCTTCATTATAATGTTAGGGGTCACCGTAAACGGTTGGCGCATCTGAAATGCATGATAGATTCACGCATAGGTCAACACCAATTTGGCATATAAGACTTTGTACTTTCTCAATGCGCTCTTAACTCGTGATAAATCGGTTGTATTGACCGCTCGCAGGGTAATAATGAACCTTACCTCCTTACACGTTGAAAATAGGCGGCATGGTAGAAGCAATTATTAACATTACTAACATTAATGTCATGGTAACAAGCCCACTGATTAGTCAGCATATTATTCAATTGATTAGCTACGCAATACTGCATATAAATTACATTTCCTGCGGAAAGAGTTGGTGAAAAAAATTTTGAGATGAGTTTTCCCCAAGGAAGACATGTCATGGTAGCCCCCGTTAGTTTCAAGTATAGAGCCCTCATAACAGGAGCTGAAAGCAAGCAATCTACGGAAAAATTTGTCTTCTGCTAACCTGAGCGTAGTCTGCAGGAAATGTTGCTACAAGTTATAAATTCCGTTGTTACAGTGTAAGAGACTGTGCCAAAAAGTGACAGCCTTCTGTTTATTAAAGATTTGCAGTGGTGGCCTGCCGTTTCTGTGTCTGCCGCTATTAAAAAAATTTTCTCTAAGCAACAGAATTTTGACTCGCCCAAATGGTTCATACTGTATCACGAAGTTTTTGGTCGCAACGTATCACACTACTACTTTTCTCTCGGCCACCTTCCATCCCATCGAATCTAATTCGAAAACGCATCGAAACCTTCATCTGCATTGCACCCTATATGTGCTCATCAGTGCACATATAGGGTGAATGTCAGAAAAGGCTGGCGTACTTTTCTGCACTCTTTCTGAGGCATACTATAGTGCATCCCTCTATATGCCTCCGAGGAATGGACCAATGGGACGTATTGCACAACCAGCGGCCAGCTAGTTGTTCGCTCCTTACTTTCAATGTCCTTAGTTGGTGCAAGTCTATACTACAGGCAATGTTGTATACTGAGCTTTTTGCAACGCTGTTGATAAGGGAGCTATTAGCTTGTCCAGGTATTAACGTCAGTTTTTACCCCTATCTTGAAATCATCTCTGCTTACGAGTACCACAAACATTATCAATGGATATTACAAGAATTGAAGTGTGCACATCCCCACGCATTAGAGACAATTGATTCTTTCCAATTGTTTCACTTGCATGTATTCTGAAGATCTACAGTCGATCAAGTCTTATCACTTGGGTTTGAATATTAGAGCACCTATTGTCGGGACTCATCAAGGAGTGGCAGTATGAGGGAGAGGTGCGGAAAACATGATGAGTGAGACAGGGCTTCACATCCCATTTTAATCGGGTTTTAAAACGTCAGTTGCGCGACGTGTGACCGTTCGCGCAGTAGCAGAGGTTTGTGATCAATTTGGCTTCTAAATTTATTCTTCCACCATAATTGATCCGCTGAGTTTCGAGGAGCTGCCGTTAATTGAATCTGAAGCACATCACTACTCAGCATAATCTTCGGCTGCATATTTTTAATTGTGAAGATGATGTCTCCTCAATGCTGCAACACCACAGAACCAATCCTTTCCTATATTCACGAACTAATTCTAATCGTGCGGTACAAACTTTCAAGAAAGGGTTGTTTCTGTTGCGCGAATGAAGCGCCGACAACACCTACTCCACTGCTGCATGTCCAACTCGTGAAATCCTTTAGTCTACCTTACTCGAGAGCACACTCAGAAACGCTGTTAATTTTAGCAAAGCTATACGCGCGCTATCTGACGCAGAATCCCTACTATATATATAAAACGCTATGTCTGTCTGTACGTGTGTGTGTGTGTGTGCGTGTGTCACGAAATTCATAGCACGCGTCGCAGCAGTCGTTAGGAGCTGATTTTTTGATATGATATAGTGGGTGGGCGGTAACATATTTGGTGGGGGTTACAAAGTGATAACGACTGATAAGAGCAGATAAGAGGCGCTGAAACACAAATTTCACGAAATATATAGTGCGCTTCGCAGCAGTCGTCAGGAACTGATTTTGGGACATGATATAGGGGGTGGGACGGGAACATACAGGGGGGCCAAAAAAAAAGACATTTTGCCTATGTCGGACTTCGGCTCTTTTTTCTTCGCAGAGATTGCTGTCGTTGACGGGAGTTCCTCAGCAGAGTATTCCCTAAGTGTTCCTCTATTAGTGTACGCAGGCTCTCCTTCACTGCCCTCACCGTCTTCAGAATATGACGTCATCTGTCACCGTCGTCAGGCTCAAGGAGGTCTACCGTAAGAGCTTCAGCCTGAAGCTCTTACGCAATTTCGTGAATCGATTTAATGTTGGATAGTTTTCTAGAGGCATTAGCTACCACTGTGCAAATCCCCTCGGAACTAGCTTTCCAGTAAGGGTCGTTATGGTACACGATCCTTCGAAGACCCCATTGAGATCGACCAGTGCACCATGTTTCCAGGGCTAATTCTTCTGATGCCGTCCACGTACGTGGCCACTATGAAGATTTTCTTATAGAATGGAATGCACTCTTTAATAATAAGTTGGAACCGTTCGGTCTGAGTTGAGTAAAATGTGCTTAAATCCATCTGGAAGTGGAGGCAAAATGTCTTTTTTTTTGGCCCCCCCCCCTGTATATGTGGTTTCCAAAAAGTGATAACGACAGCTGAGGACTAATAGTAATGATATGCGTACGAACGTAGAGATCACTCGAAACCAGATTGCAGATAGTGCATTTCATTTCAATATCATTTCATTAGCGTTATAATTGTAAACTCAAACACCTTTCGACCGCTGCACCTTCTCGAGTTCTTGAGGATGAATGAGATGCTCGAATAAATACGATAGTGAATACTGGGCATTCTAATTTGAGATCATCAAAAATTATTCGACCGCTAAATTACCTCGATACTCGATGCATGGTGGTTGTTTACATACATCACTTTAGCTGTGCACTTCACTGCGCTTATCAAACAGTGAGATACAGCCAAGATGAGCAACGGACAGTAATGCATTTAAGGAAGCAGCTATAGTTAAGCGGTGAGACCCAAAGCTTCACCGATTCTCAGTCCTATCAAAGGCTTCCGTGTCATGCGCGCGGTAGCGGGCGGAGCTAAACTGGTAGCATATAAGAGATCTTTCTCAATTTGATGGACGGATTTGCTACGGCGAAGCTTTGGAACTGGTGGTGAAGTACAAAAGATTATAAGTACACATTGACGACAACGCGGGGGATATATATCCCGCGCATTGCAGGCCATGTCGGACCGTGCGGGATATATATCCCCCGCACCCATTACACTCATTTTTTTCGCGCACGCCTGATTCTTTTAGAAGTTTCTTGTATTTATTCCATGGAAGAGACCTTGACGTAGCTACAAACATAGTGGCCCATAGAATGGTCACGTATGCTTTAATTTAGAGGAGGATTTCTGAACCATACGAAATCTTCAGTTCAATAAATTTTTCGTTTACTTTTTCTTTTTATGAATGTGAAGATTTAAATAGTAGTAGAAGTAGATACGGAACCTTAGGGATGACAATATGTGTGTTTTGATTGAAATAATCAACGTAAAATTGCTTTTGAGGTCCATTGCAGCTAGTTCTGAAAAATTTCGCTTTTTCATTGTTATTCCATGTCTTTCGATCGAAATTCCACTACTGTACCCCTGGGTAGGTTGTGCTCATTACAATTTACTGATCTGGTTTTGTATTGATCATTATTTATGTATTTATCACTCAAAATCTGCTTGAACGACCTGAGGCGGCGCGCCCGCAAAATCGCCGCGGTCCCACGTGGCCAAAAAAGCCAAAACTCGCGTTGTCGTCAATGTGTTAAGGAACATAGGATGTATACCGTAACCCACGTTTGCGTCAGAGCGCGGTTGCAGGCTTTCCAGCGCACAATGCCAGCACTAGTGTGAGAGCGACCGCGATCAAAGACACCACCCTGCTAGCCAAAGCAGCGATCCAAAAATGGAGCGACGTCGCAGCGCGCGTGCGCGGGCATAGGGAGGTAATCCCCGGGGTGCCGCCTCATCCGACGTGAGGCGACAGCCGCTTGCGTTGCATCCTCCACCTTCTACATAAACGGCGCTTAGTACTCTGCGCGGGCCTGCTCGACGCATTCTCTCTTCGTTGAGAGGGCGCAGAGAAAACGAGAAGTGGGACAGAGAAAATCGATGACACGTGAGAATTGCGCGCCCCAGTGCAACGTCGAGAAGGTTACGGTATACACCCTATGTTCCTGAACTTATAATCTTGTGTGAAGTACTATTGATAGCGACCACACCCCTCTTTTATGTTCCGAGCTACCTGCACTGCATTTGATCAAACTGCAATTTGCAGAAGTAAAATTCTGCCGGAAATCCAAACAATGCTAACATTCAGGTATGCTATGGAAAAGCGCGGCAAATGTGTTTCCTGAATACAGTAGCGGTCAAAATTTAGAACTTTTTTATTTTTGATCTAGCGCGGCCGACACATAACGAAATTGTCCTCAAATTTAGATATTATATACAAAATCAAGTCAGAATACGACGGGAAGAACAATTTCCAAAAACCTATAATCATATTTGAGAAATAAGATTTTTTCAAAAATGGCGCGTCAAAAGTTTGGAAACTTTTTGTTTCCCCATCATTATGATTCCTACTCTTCAATGTTCACTTGTTTCTGTTAATTTTAGTTCAACCATTGAGTAATGTGTAATTTCAAAATGAATTCATATGCAAAGGAAGCAGTTTTTCCATGGGAGGTCCTTTTTTAAACCCTACAATCCGGAATACGAAATTGAAATTGTTTCTTAGTAGTTCAGTCTCTACGGAAGCAATATTATCGAATGTTTCTAGCGTTATTGGAGTCGAGTAAGCATAAGAAGAATGATCATTCACAAAAAGTATCCTCACAAGAAAATTGGCCCTCCTCAAATACTTCGAAGGGTTGTACCCCGACATCCCCAACTAAGAGACGACTTTTTCTGGTTTTTTCCTAATCATATGAAAGTCCAAGTGCAGCCAACATCGGCCGCGACCTGGTGAATATTACGGATGATGTCCCAACAAGAAGCCATTGTTGGGCTTCAAGAGCAGGATGGCCCAACTGGCTTCCGCACACTAACGGCTAACATGGACCGAAGGCGAGAGGTAAAACTTTGTCCTCAGCGACGAATGGGATTTCTGTCTTCCTAGAAATGATGTAAAAATGATGTAGTAGACCCTGTGAAGTGTTTTATCAAACAGGAAACCTAATTTTAAGTACCAGATCTCCAACAGTCAGAAATAGTGGAAGTACTGTCATGGATGAACATGTGTCCGACCATTCGGCGACCAGTTCTAGGTATCCAGCGAAATGTGGGTTGGGCTAAGTACAAGGTAGAATACAATGCTTCCCTTCGATAGTCAGAACTAGCCGGAAAAGATGGGTTTTTATCGCGGAAATGACCCAATGCAGGCCTACCTCCTCACTGCCGCCTTCCTAAACCCAGAAAAAGAAGCTGTTATGAAGCGACCAAGTCAAGATCTAAAGTCTAATTGAGTTCTACATCCCACGGAAGAAGCTGGCATGTCGCTCAACCCACATTCCAGTTAAGAATCCCACCAAACAATGTGATTTAGTTCACAGTGTGCAGGGTTCGACTTAAAAGTCCTAAAATTATTTTATAATCAACTCCATGTCAATAAAAACGACGCTGACATAGAAATTCACAGCTACTCATCGAATAACTAATTTATCATGTAGATTCGAGAGCTATTTTGCCGAATTCGCTTTGGAATTGAGAAGTTTCCAAACTTTTGACGCGCCATTTCTTATAAAAATTCGTATTTTTCAAATGCGATTCTCGTTTTCAAAAAATTATGTTGCTCATCGTAATCTACACTGATTCTGTATATAATATGTGAATTTGGGACAATTTCATTGTCTATTGGCTACGCTAGATCAAATAAAAAAGTTTCCAACTTTTGACCGCTACTGTATGTGTAATAACAAAATCACCTGAAATGGATTTGTTGCCGAATTTGCACAGAAAACGCAGGGTCGCAAAACTGGCATTGATTCCTGGACAACCTAATAATATATTATAGTTTCCAATTGCTTGTTTTTCTTCTTCTGCCATACAGGTTGTTACGGTGGAACTTATTTATTCGGTCGACGTTTCGAACAACTCGTCGTCTTCAGGACCTGAAGTCGGTTCGAAGTTTTAGCTTGTAACTTACCCGGTCAAGCCCCACGATACTACTCAAGAGTTTCAAATAGAGGAAAAATTTCAACTAAGGAAACCAACCTTAGCAGTTCCACCAGCGCCACGTGTCCACCCCAATTCCTTCAATAGATGCGGAAAAATGAGACACACATGACAGTGAAGCGTCATACGTGCCATATGTGAATATCTCACAATCCACATAAAGGAATGAAAGGCAGGAATTCATTTGTAATGGCAATGCATTCATTTCGGTTGTTCAGCTTTGGATTTCGACGCGGATATAGAACGCTTCTAACATCTTTCTAGCACCGATGTCATCCTCGCGGGCAAGGATTCTGCATTCAATATCAAAATCATTGCCCTGGTGATCTTCTAACCGGTGCTTGCCAAGTGGAGTAAGCAGGTTTCCGCGCCTTTTTCCTGCCATATGTTCTTTAACGCGTACGCCTAACATCCTGCCCGTCTCTCCGATATAAACTTCGTTACAGGTTGAAGCACTGGAGTTGGTATACTGTCCCTCGTTGTGCACAGCCTTCCATATGGGCAAATCACGCAGCCCTTCGCAGTACATTGATTATATATTTCGTGAGTGCTCGTTTCGCGTTTTTATAGCCTGACCAAGACTCATAAGTTGACCAGTGGAGGAGAACGCTCGACTAATGCTAGCGATTACAAAATACGACCTATCATTCAGCTGTGTGGGAGGACCAACAGACCGCATTTCGTGGTTTCTCAACAAAATTGTTGGTCAACTCCTACGGTACGTACCTTCACACTTACCAAACACCAGAGAATTTCTGGATCGACTACACTCCTGCAGAATTCAAGAAAATTGTGTTCTGCCCTCTACACGAACGTAATTAACGACGAAGCTCTCCAAGGCACTCTCTGAAGATGCTAGACGATCATGGAGCTAAGATTGTGACGTTCGGATTGAACAAAGCACACATCATGACACTAGTCAAGGAGTGTCTAAATTGTGATCTCCTCCACACAACTCGAAATGGATGAATTGTTCAATATACTGAATCAACGATCACAGTACATAAAGTTCACTAGAGAAGTTCCACACAATGGTTGGCTACCTTACTTGAATACACAGATAAAAATCTCGGGTGGAACGTATAGTGTGAAGTGGTACCGGAAAAAGCAGCTCAAAGAACATCTTACTCCATGCAAAGTCTGCACACCCCACAGCTGTAAAAAATGCTGTTGTTCGGAATATGTACAAAACAGCCATTGGAGTTTGTACGGGCAACATGGAGCGAGATGAGTCTCGCAAGCTAGCCACCGACGTAGCGAGGATGAACGGCTACGAAGAAAAAAGAAGATTAGGCTCACCAAGGTATTCCGAGACTGTGCTTAACGAGGGACAGTATACCAACTCCAGTGCTCAACCTGTAACGAAGTTTATATCGGAGAGACGGGCAGAATGTTAGGCGTACGCGTTAAAGAACATTTGGCAGGAAAAAGGCGTGGGAACCTGGTTACTCCACTTGGCAAGCACCGGTTAGAAGATCACCAGGGCAATGATTTTAATATTGAATGCAGAATCCTTGCCCGCGAGGATGACATCGGTGCTAGAAAGATGTTAGAAGCGTTCTATATCCGCGCTCGAAATCCAAAGCTAAATAACCGAAATGAATGCATTGCCATTACAAATGAATTCCTGCCTTTCATTCCTTTATGTGGATTGTGAGATATTCACATATGGCACGTATGACGCTTCACTGTCATGTGTGTCTCATTTTTCCACATCTATTGAAGAAATTGGGTGGAGTGGCGCTGGTGGAACTGCTAAGGTTGGTTTCCTTAGTTGGAATTTTCCTCTATTTGAAACTCTTGAGTAGTATCGTGGGGCTTGACCGGGTAAGTTACAAGCTAAAACTTCGAACCGACTTCAGGTCCTGAAGACGACGAGTTGTTCGAAACGTCGACCGAATAAATAAGTTCCACCGTAACAACCTGTATGGCAGAAGAAGAAAAACAATATTTTCAACATGCCCAGGTTCCAAAAAGACCGAACATGGAATAGTTTCCAATTTTTCTCATACCCCTACAAACATCCTCAGTTCTATGAAATTGAGACGCTCTAACCGTCGTCCAACCCAACAAATTTTGTTGCGATTGGTTTCGGAATGTTGGGGAGGATGTACGCACTGTCAACACTTGTACTCCATGATGGCCATGCATTCAATGACATGGTTGCTTTGGTCTCACTGGAGCTAATGGCTAATTGAAGCGGAATGAATCTTTACAATTGTTCACCATTTATGGCGAACTCGGTCAGATTAGTTCGAATGAGCTCCAAAATGATAAATGCCACACAACTGAAATTAAATTTTTCACCGTCGCATCACTAGCTGGTTGTGGGGCATTAAGCACATTCCCCTATAAACATTCACCATTAGTGCAGCTCTGGTGGAATTGCGTGCAACAGTTCCATGACCGTAAATGCATCGAGATATGTTCACTTAGCGGGTGTTGGTTGACTAAGGGATACCACGAAAATAGCCCTGCTATTTTCGTGGTATCCCTTAGTCTGGAGGAGGGGGTTATATTAGCGGTAGACTGAGTTGGGAGCAGGGTCAAGCGAGGCGTCGAGGAAAATTCGGAAATACGACCCCCCTCCCTCTGCCGAAGGCCGAAGTCCATGAAACAACCCTCTTCAAAAGCCGAACTATGAAAAGGTTGTTTAATTCTCCCCAAAACTGCTCATAAAAAAGCCCTGCTACCCCACCGTCCACAAAAAAATTCGTTTAAGAAGTACAAAAGTGAAAAAGTCAAAGAATGATCATTATTGATGAGTCCTACCAAACGAGCAAACGAGAAACGGAGCAAAAAACGACAAACTAGTCACTAAAAATGGCATACTATGACAACATCTCTTCTTTATTTATTTCCTCCACAAGACTTACCAAATTCTAGTACTACACAGATTATGGTTCTCAATTTACACGTCCCCCTTTCGCTGAAAGAAGCCTTGTAACCGCCTTCGCCAGCTGTGTGTTGACTGGACTTTGGCGTTGACCGTGGAGCAGCTTATTTACTATTGAAATTTGAACAAATATTCAAATGATTATAACTTTCTTCAAAGTTAACGAATTTTCAATCTGAAAGCAGATTTGGGAGTTTTGTGAAGATCTCTTCCTGATCAGTACTGAAAT
>MU868863.1:10905-39753 GCA_036418205.1 Ostertagia ostertagi | reverse complement strand
AATAAGGCCTAAGGAAATCGCTTTTAGTTAAAAAAGAACTGATTAGTGAAGGATTAATTACTCAGGGCAAAGCAGGTCTGGAAATTGAAGATCATTAAGCGTGTGTTTTCTATTGAAATTTCATCCAAATTCAAAAAAAGGACTCTGTAGGCGAATGACTAACTTCATCCATTAATCACTGGTGCCCAGATGAGGACAACGAACAATTGTACTAAAGTTCTATCCATAATTAATTTGATCGACAACAAGAGACTAGACGAATTGAACAAAGCTGAAGCAGTCATGTCCTTCAAACCTCTTTCAAACTAGTTCTTCACAAAACGCACAAAAGTTGAAATCATGAAACGTTCAAATAAGACGTAAAATGCGAAGGTGCAAGACCTTCGAGCAGAGAAAATCTCAACGGGTGAGCAGGAAATTTGCTGACCGATCGAAAATATGACGTACCAATCAGCAAAATAACGTAACACAGTCTTACGAAAGTGAAAAATATGTGAGGATTTGCTGCAAATGGAAACACGGGACGCAGACATGCATGCATAGAGCAGCTTACCCCTGACATATACCACTTTTGATCTACAATGATGATATGGACCGAGCTACTCGAAAACTGTGTACATCATCATTATGAAGCGATCAGACGTCGCACAGATTACCCAAATATTTGGGGATTTTTGTCTTGGTGGAAAATAAGGACTTAATTACATGAATACACGTGGTGTTCCATTGAACCCGAGCCCCGAGATCTGATGCCATTCATGTTAGGGTACTAAATAAGCAGGAACAACGCCACACACAGCGTACATTACACCACTGCGACGATAACAATGAAATATGTTCGGCCGCACGCAGAATTTCTCCCTGTTATGGTGTATCTCTCAAACTCTTGATGTTGCATGATGATCGAACAATTCGTAAAAAACTCACACCGTGCATAAGAAGAGTTTAATGTCTTCAGAACATCTGACTTTCACAAGCGGACTAAATTGGTTTATTGCTATCTCCGCATCTTCCTGAGTTTGATGATTCAGCAGATTCGGATACACTGTGCTGTTATACGGCAGATCAATGCACATCGGTATCCTCAACGGAACACATTTTCGACTTGACGGGAGCATTTGCTGAAAATTAAAAACAGATGGCTGGCGAAAATCGATAGAACAAGTGGGAAGTGTTTTCATCAAGTCTAATCGTAAGCGCTTGATTTGCTCCTATAGTATATTGCGGGAATTCTAGAAATGCTCTAAACTTCGTGCCTGAGCTGAATCAGGAGGTATGGGAATATCCTTGCTGAAAACGACTCAGCTTATTTGCTAGATTTTGACGTAACGAAATGGGAGGAGACCATAATTATCGAGTATTTACAAAGATTTCATACTCGACGCACCTGTTGATAGACTTGAGCTTCGGCATAGTATGAAGCGATTATCAAGAAGGGAAGAAGAAAAAGTGAATAATATCGTTCGAAAGACATCTTCTTAGCGTTAGTATCGTCTAGATCATACTTCGCACCTCCTTAAACGAAACATTGACGAAATTCCGAAACGAGGTACTTAAATATACGGACATCACATAAAATTGAGTAATAGCCGCAGTTAATGGCCCATAAATCAATGCAGCGCTCAGTCGGCTTAGCCCGCCCCTTGGCCGAACGCCAACACGCCTCCCTTCCAATCGTTGCGGGACCCAAAAGACCTTTCGCAAATTTGCGGACTTGTGTCGCTCGCATTCTTCACCAACAGTCGTCTCTCTTCAGAGTAGTTTCTTATTTGGAATGCAGAGGTATGTCAAAATTTTTCAATCACATACCGAGGGTGGGCCTAACCGCCACAGTCCGAACCTACCGGCAGTGGAAATAGGGTGAGCAAAAGTAGAAACATACCCCATCCGAAAAACGGCGATAAGCGATAAAGCGGGTTTGCGATTACATAGCCGAAAGTTACTGCAATACGGAACACTCAGTGACCATTCGTCGATGCGATCGTCGAACCTTCATCAATTGTGGCATACCTTCCCCACCATAATCGCTCAGCCGCCAAACCCAATAAACGCTATTATGACAAGGGTCAACAATTTCAATTAATATCTGAGACCGGGGGGTGCGCTACCATATTCTTAACTTGGGTCTATTCCAGTTAGGGGGGGGTGGTTTACTAGGTACCGAAAGCGAATTTTTTGCGCTCCGCGGCGCGAAACATTTCTCGCTGCGGTAACCTTAGGTCCACCTCTAGGGCGGTGCAGCAAACCCCCAACAGGGGGATGACCACCTCCTCACCCAACTAGGATTACCCCTCACCACAACAGGATTATATCCAGGCCGGATGTAATCCAAAAGTTTTGATTATCCTCGTTCCTCACAGACCCATTCACTTTTCCCTATCTAGGCACATCAGAATTCCGCTCTCTAATCGTCTTTGCTCAGCCATCGCGGTAGGACCATTAAGGAAAAACCAGATAGTCTGTAAGGGGGGGGGCATCATGATGCATTTTCTCTAGAAAGCTAGGGTAACCTCGGAGGGCAGTCGCTTGACATGCGTGTAAAGCTGGAATGTTCGAGTTCACACTAGTTCGCCGAGAACCTGCATTATGATGCCCCCATCATGGGTGGAATAGACCCTAACTATATATTAACCGTCCTTAGGAGCTGAAGTAAAATGGTTCCTTCCCGTAGATAATTCCTGGGTGATTGGGGCGTACGCAATAGGAAAGATCTGGATGGGAATTGCTTACGAATAAGGGACATGTAGGTGAGTATGAAAAAAGGATGTTTATCGTGACCTTGGATGCTCTGGGTGCTATGCTTTGCGATACCCCCACAGAATTTGAGGATCTTCTTCTTCCGGTTCAGAGTTTTACGACCACTAGATGGAGTCTTTCATGGGATGCTCGGCAACAACATGTGGATGCTAGTTTGGTCTCATGTTGCTTCCCAATTCCGCCCCCTCCCCGCCCCCCCCCCCCGAAAATTTTCAAAACTGCTAACCGAACGGCGGGTGAAATTTGGTGTTGATGAGAGAGAAGAATCAAACAATGAACAGCAAGTAATCATACATTCTGTAAGTTCACCTTCCTTGCTGTGAAATGCAAATTGTGTGCAACTTAGTGAGACACGCACGGAGGCTGGCGCTGTTCCTACCCTCAATCTTGCTCATAGAGCCGTAGCTATTTCGCCGCGCACGTGGCAATCGATATACAGGATACCGCAGATAAAAAACTGGAACTGCAGACGAAAGGGCGCGTGCCGCCGCGGGCCCCTCCCCCGACTAAATTACACGGGAAATTTCCCCCTGCACAGCATTAAACCCACCCCATACACTACACGCGACCTCTACTGTCGACCATCCATGACGTCCCTGTACTGCACTATAAACCTTCCCTTTTAAATCACACCATATGATCCACTTCGTAGAAATATACCAGCTGACGGTGGACCCTGACTTCATCCGCATTTGAGCTAAAATTAGATTTAAGATGAACTGACCATTAGTTTCCTTAAATATTGTGTTCTTTTTTAGCTACTACATTAAGCGTTCTGCATCTTTCATTTCCAGTTCGCTTTCAGCATAGTTATATGCAACGCTACTATCTTAATACAGCCAGTGTTCCAAAGTAATACAACTGCCGAAGTCCACATACTGCTTGAAGCGACGCGACGCAACACCTATGAACGCCCAAAGGTAATACCAACAACTTTACCTCAGTTTTTGCTTTTATTCCTATATCACATCAAAAGATTTCATCTTAATAAGGAATTTGATGTGGTTCAATAGGACAGAAAAGCGGGACTCTCGCTTTGGCAGTCGCGAACATTCTTCGTTGCAGGAATCTCAGGTCCTCTGATGATTCGCTGCGGAAACCTCGGGTCCACTGATGTCAGCGGTGGACCTGAGGTTCCTGCAGCGGAAAATGTTTCGCGCTGCGAAACGCGAAAAAGTTGCTTTCTGTCCTATAAACCACACCAGTAATTGATTTTGATCGTAGAGAGGAAGTAAAAACCAACGAAACCATTCTAACAAGCTCCACACAGAATAATGCTATCCCCACAAATATAAAGCGCTAATCGTCTCTCTGGGTGTGTTTCACAAAATTTCATAGCACGCGCGCCAGCAGTCGTAGACTGATTTTTGAAGATATAGGTGGGACCCGGAAAGAAAACATATTTGGTGGGGGTCACAAAGTGATAACGACTGATAAGAGTAGATAAGAGGCGCCTGAAACACAAATTTCACGAAATTCATAGTGCGCTTCGCAGCAGTCGTCAGGAGCTGAGATTGGGGCATTATGTAGGGGGTAAGACGGGAACATATTTGGTGGGGGTCACAAAGTGATAACGACTGATTAAGAGTAGAACAGCCTGAAAACAACGGAATTTCTCACGAAATTATGGGCCTCGCACAGTCTCAGGACTGAATGGCATATTAGGGGGAACGGAAACATCATTGGGTGTGGTCAAAAATGTAACGACCGATAAAGATAGAGCAACAGGCGCGAAACACGAATCACGAAATCATCGGCGCTTCGCACAATATCCGCCCAGACGATATGGGCATTATGTAGGTTAAACTGAAACATATGGTGTGGGAAAAGTGATAACGACGATAGTGACGATAGGAACGATATGCGTACGAACGTAAGAGCATTTCATCAGCGTTGTAATTGTAAACTCCTTCCGACCGCTACACTTCTAGAGTTCTTGAGGATGAATGGGATGCTCGAATAAATATGATAATGAATACTAGGCATTCCGTTTTGAGATATTCGACCGCTAAATTACCTCGATACTCGACGCATAGTGGTTGTTTACATCATCACTTTAGCTGTGCACTTCACTGCGCTTATCAAACAGTGAGATACAGCCAAGATGGGCAGCCTATGCAACGGACAGTAATACATTTAACGAAGCAGCTATAATTTAGCGGTGAAACCTAAAGCTTCATCGATTGTCAGTTCTATCAATGCGCGCGGTAGCGGGCGGAGCTAAACTGGTCATATAAATAATATGAAAAGCATTGCCTGTCAACGCGCGTCATTGTCGCGCTCATACAGTTTCGGGCTTATTAGCAAAAAGACGAGGAATACGGAGTTCCCGAATATTCAATCCCTCACATGTTTCTCGTGATCACAAGAAACCCTTGTTCATTTGTTTTAACAGTCATATATACCACATGCAATTCGTCCCATCACCGTGAGCAACGAAACGAGGTCACATTTGCGTACTGCCCAAGCATTCAGACATTTCAGTCAAATGACCGAGGCACTCCGGGACCTCATACTAGGACAAACCCATAAAACCCCCTCTATGGCGGTCGGAGTCCGCGATCGTCGCAGGTTTCGCTAATTTCAGCGATTTTCGCGATTTGCGCGATTTGCGCGACGGGTCACGGTAACCACAAGTGCCCCATCAATACTGCAAGGTGTTCTCCAATGCCGCCGTCACTTCTGCTTGATATGGCTGAATGACGACTGCCCTCCCTTATTTGATATTATAGAATCTAGAATTATAGGATAGAATAGGAACGAATCATGAGCATTTCAATGAACTGATAGACATTGAACATGAAACAAGTAGAATCACGAACAGTCGTCTTTCAATCTTTACTGTCAAGCAGAATTCGCAGCAGGATTAAACAGCACCTCGCAGTATTCATCGGGCACTTCCAACTCCTGTGATCCATCGCAGGTTTCGCGAAAATCGCGAAAATCGCTGAAATCAGCGAAACCTGCGACGGATCGCGACTCTGACACCAGCCTAGAGGTTGGAACTTCGCTGTATTTGCGATATGTGGCTTATGAAGAGACCCAGTTGAGCATGTGATTGGCAGGAGGTTTTGAATCGCCGCACGTTGGCATATAGGCTGGGGTACAGGATTCATTTTCAAACTGTGCGCTGCGTCACTTATCTCGTCACGCGCGCGAGGTAAACTTTCATGGTATCCTCCTTGACATGAACGTGGTAGTTTTTCTTTAGCTTCACCCTCTCCCTCCTCTTGTGAATTTGTAATGAATTTCTATCTATGATGGATATGGGAGCTGGGATTGGTTTTGATTACTTTTCCTACCTATTAAGATACGTTCATTGTGGAAGAGACCACACTCCACATTTTCGGCGGTGTCAGCGTACCAGTTCGTGGCGTAGTCGTTCTCAATTTGGAATGGTTACAGATTGGTTGTATGCTGGATTGTTTGCATTGGCACACGCCCTTTTGGTCACGGTCGTGTACCGCTATGTTCCGGAGCCATACATGGACGAGATTTTCCATGTTCGACAGACGAGAAAGTAAGCGTTTCACTCTTTCCTCCTTGCCCATCGCCTGTGTTTCAAAGCCTGGATAATAGAAAATTTATTCAGATATTGCGCTGGTAATTGGAGCTGGGATCCGATGATAACGACACCACCAGCTCTTTATATTCTGGGAATTCCGCTTTGTGGTTTTGAAAGGTACACGAACAGTGTGCTCATCGCAGTTACATTCATCGGCTTTTGTTGCTTCCGAAGGCAATTCCACAAAGATGCTGTACATTCGTCAGCAGTTGCCGCTATTCTATTTCCGGTATGTCAGATCTGTTGTTGATAGGTTCATTCAAGCAAATACTTCTTTCAAACCCTTAGAATAAGGCGAAGGTCGATTTTTTTGTTCACCAGCAAGGGTCGTCTCTCTAGATGGCATTGTACCCGTCTCTTTCCGTCACAGCAAATAAGGAATTTAAAATGGAATGAAACTGCTTTATTCAGTCGACGTTTTTAAAATTCCATCCGTCTGTACGGGCCTCCATGACTCACTCATTTCTTAACTAGAATTATCAGAAGAGGTCCTAAAAGCGAATTTATTTCGAAATGTCGACTCGAGTCAGCGCTTCGATCATGGACTATATTTGGATTACTAGAAGCGACTTTTTTATGCCGTCATAGTCTATCTGTATGGTTAGGTCAAGTGGTAATATTTGAAGTTTTTGTTTTGGTCACTGATCAACTGAGTAAGCTTCCAGTACCCAAGCTGTTTAGTGTCTTGAACTGTGTAGCGGCTCTATCCATTACTGTCACTCCTTTTTATAGGTGCTACTTCACTCTTCAGTGCTCTACTATACAGACTTACTCTCACTATGTGCTGTTGTTTGGGGATTCACATTGGATTCTCCCGTCCTTTCTTCGCTCACATTCACAGTAGGCGTTTTGACTCGTCAGACAAACATTGTATGGGCAGGACTAAGTGGAGCCGTGCGTCTTCTTCGTGATTTCGACACTAGTCGTCCCATTTCTACAGTTGTTTCTTCTCTTCTGAGGCTTTTCTCGTTCATCGTTCTTGCGTTTGCTTTCACTGTTTTTGTATATATCAACGGAGGCATTGTTTTGGGTGATGCCTCGGCACACCACCCACGTCTACATCTCGCTCAATTCTTATACCTGGGTCTGTTCACAGGTATACATGCTTGGCCGCACACTATTCCACGGCTTCGTAGCTTTATATCAAGACTTATTCACCCGTTCTCCGCTTTGCTAGCCATTCCAATCGCTTTATCGGCTCAATACTTTGCTTTTGATCATCCATATCTTCTAGCAGACAATCGCCATGTGACGTTCTATCTGTGGAGGTGGTGGCTCGCAGATCCCGTTCGCCGCGTGCTTCTAACTCCTCTGTTTCTAGGCTCTTTCATATTTATCCGTGATCTTTCCAATCATATCTCTCCTTTTACTCGCATACTTTTCGTTCTATGTTCCTTTGCCGTGGTAGTGCCGGCTCATCTATTGGAGCCTCGCTATTTCATTATACCCTACGTTCTATGGAGATTATCCGCAAAGACCTCCTCGAATAGATTTATCATCGCAGCTGAGATTCTATCGCAGCTACTTGTCTTTTTAGCAATTTTCTTGTTATTCCTTTTCAAGCCTTTTGAATGGGCTAACGAGCCCGGTGTTAAGCAGCGTTTCATGTGGTGACCATGCACTGATAGCACCTAACAGTGATATTATAGAAATTCTTTAGGGAAGCTGTATTCCACCCCGTGTTCACTTCTTTACTTCACTTATTTCCTCCTTTTTATCTTCAGTGTTTTGTGGCAGATTGTTAGCTGGGGATATGAGCTGTTTCATTTTGGGGAATTTTTGTGCAATTTCTTTTTTTTTGTCAATTCCGACATATTTGTACGGGTTTGTAATTAGGGTACTGCTTGTAGTTATGATGAAATAAAACTACAACATTACAGCTGTAAAATGTATCTTATTAAAAGATCAATCAGTCAATAAAATCTACAAGCTGACAAGACACTTTGGCGAGATAGGTGAAAAGGCAAGATAACAGTGAGCGATGAGACAAACATCGTAGTGATGATGATACACGGATAAAAACGAGAGCAAGCACCGATCAAAGTGAGACAATTCAAAATGCCAATGAAAACTATAAATGACATCAATATTGTAAAATGCCAACTTGAGAAATAACGATAACGAAATGCAAAACACGATTATAGTAAATCGATAACAATATTATGCTGCGCTCTAGTGAAATGTAATGTGATGACATGAAATGAAATGCAATATGATAAGTCAGAGATAATGGTAATGATTATGAGAGAAATGAACGAAAGATACAGGTAAAGCTAGCACGTACAACGACGACAATGATGACGAAAAAAATGGCTGGAAATGCCGCGTGTTCACCCATTAACATAATGCTGCGCGTATTATGCTCTATACTTGTGATAGCGATGAACCAAATTGAATAGGAAAACGCGAGTTAGAGTAGAGAATACTTCCTAAGAACAGCCCTATTCAACATGATCCACGCTTATCCCGTCTTTCGTATGGAATTCAAAGAAACATAAAACAGACAAGAATGTGAGTGCCCATAGGATAGATAATAGACATCATGGAATGGCTTCAACGGGGTTGATATGGCCGGAAAGCATTGTACGGCACCAATATTATCAATTCTAAGTTATGATAAAGAGAATTGTATTACAGAGTGTCGATGGGAATTGACAAGAAATCCGAGTCAGAGATACAGTGTGGCTAATACACAACAATATAACAACAATTAAGAAAGACATTCACAAAGAGAATATACTAACTTCACGTGAGAACGTAACAAATCACCACGACGACGGACTACCTATCAGTGTTCCGCTGATTACGTATAATGCGAAATCTGATCTACTAGCGCATCTATTGATGCTAAACTAGCCGCTTTTGAGCCGTGACACATGTGTCGTTGTGCTTGTGGCATTGTTTCAGGACAGTGAATCGGATGGTAGATGTGAACTAAGCCTGGCTCAGGAGATCGGATTACTCGAAGCGTGCGTGATTTCACTACCTGAAAAAGGTCAACTGAAGAAGGAATGCAGAAAGAAGAAGCTTTTCGATATTCACGAAACATTTTCTCCCATGCCATTCTTAAGTTCGAAGTAGACTAGGAACACGAAATCGGAGGAACTGTTAGATGGTGTTCTGAGTATTTCTTTTTACAACGAAAGTCCTTGCGGGATTTTTCAAACCTGAAAATGGCTGTACATCAACCTGCGTGAGAAATTTTGAAACCATAGTGATAATAAGACTGCTTCATTTTCCAGGCTTCAAAAAGCGGGCAGGCCTTTTCGCCTGCATGCTTTTTGGAGGCCTGGAAAATGCCATATGGTTAACCCACGTACGCCACTTTCTTTCACGAATTTTGTCTGGGACACACAGCGAGCGAAGCCTGCCGGAATATATGCTCTGCGGAAGGAGTGGTAAGTGAAAGAACCTGCCAACTTTGGTTCGAGAGGTTCCGTGAAGGGAACTACAAGCTCGAAGATGACACTCGTCGTGGACGTTTAACGGATGCAATTGTAGGCCAGTTCGAGCTAATGCTTCGAGACACTCTCCGCATGCAAGCGCCAAGGAGCTGGCAAAGGAGATATACTGCTCCGACATATCCATAGGTCGTGCCCTCTCCAAGCTGGAAAACTCAATAAGCTTGGTCAATGAATCCCGCATGGCTGATAGCGTATTGGCGTGCCCTTAGGTTACAGCGTATTTTCTTCAAGGACCGTCCGTGTTCGATTGACTGGATACTACTTATTATGAAGAGGAGAGTGAGGCTTGCGTTGGAATTATACAGAGAAGACAGCGGGTGGATTCGGCCCCAGAAGCCGACGCGTTCCGAGCAGGAATACTTAGTCTCAAGAAGTTTCTGTTTTGCTAGAGTGCTGGGGAATAAACACTACGATTCTGTCAACATCCTACGCTCCGGACGTTGAGGTTGCACTGATCACAACTAATCGAAGCTCACACTGATGATCGCGAAAACTTCGCCCTAGGCTGGCCGAGCGATTCATGGACATACGCCGACTGCATGTTAGCAGGGTAACTCGGGACAACGGTTGGCGGACTTGGATTCATGGTTCAATACATTTCCCATATTCGCGGCAGATATCCGCACCCTACGGAATTACACTGTTCCATCCAGTAGCTCACCTTCGTCAAAAGGATGAAGGTATGAGATCGACGCAAACAGTCTGATCATTGTTAGCGTTATCGTACTTTCATAATTGATAACAATTAAGAAAACGTCAACCAACTTTGAAAGACCCATTCTTCGATTACACGACAACGCTAAATAACTCTTACAGATCTCTTATCTATCTTTTGGATTACTTGGAGGCCATTTCCCTCACCTTTACCCGAACATCCTTCAAATACTCCCTACGTTAATATTCTCAGACTCGAGGCAACGATCAACATATACCTGGAGTGAGAACTCGCCCACCTCACACGTTTTCCTTAGTATTCATTTTTTAACATACCACAATTTGCTCCTGAAGTTCCATCTTTGTTATTCAGACGACACAGGATTCAAAAGGCCCAACGCTTCCACGTCTCTTGTAAGCACCTCCTAAATTATTCGGCCAAGACAGGACATTATTACCACTACCGCCCCAGAATACGCTAACGTTACGTTCTGCATTATAAGCTCACCAGCGACTAAATTGTTTTTTATCGCTTCTATTTCACAACTTTACTAAGCAGCTTTGAAGCATTCCAGAATTACACAGAAAAAACCATGGTAGAGAGTCAGAGGGATTCGAGGTCACTTCATGGTACAGGTTCTTTCCCACAAGCGTTTGGAACTGGGCATATGTGCTAAAGTGCATTCACGCTAAACGACGGTGCGCTAGTTCCGAGCGATGCGTCGCAACTCAAGTCTCACGGTTGAATACGTTTTCCACTGAGATTATTGAGCTTTTCCCCCTGAGCTTGACCGATTGAATGAAAAGAATACAGAACATCCCACGGTATCCTGGATATTCTCTGCTAAGGCCGAGTTTACAACGAAAAGACGCCCACTACAGCCACACACTCAAGCGTAGAGCCGGTCAAGTGATCGTGAGGGATGAAGAAACAATAAGAACCACACCACAACCTGCAAACTTAAGAATGCGGAACCCCCCTTTTGACTCATTAACTCTTAGCGCTTCAGGTGCTGTCGAATACTGACGGCAACCTCCTTCATGTACACGCCTCTCCCCCTCCCTGACTCAAGCGGACAAGATGGGTGAGAGAGCCGGGTGAAACATGCCGTCGAACGAGGCCCGGGCCACTCCCGCCTCAGACTCTCGCCAGGCGCACTCCTTCTGCACTAAGCGTTCAGGTATTTCCGACCAATTTTGCACCCCGACTTATCGCTGTATCATGCATGTATTCGCCAGACAATCTACATACTTCATCAAGCTGCTTAACGCTGGCCCAGCCATCGTCTCTCAGCACTAGTAGCCTTGTTCACCCTCTAAAAATTAACCGAGAAAAAGTAAAATAAAGTTTTCTGATAACGCTGGCACAGACGAGTAACCCGATGTGAAGTTACTCATCCGCTATACCCGCGTGTTCCCTTCGCTTAACATTTCAAAACCATAATTGACATTTGGCGCAAAAGTATGGAAGCGCTTTGACTAGCTCTTTTTCTACTGTCGTAGCTGAAATCTCGCCATCTGTCGTGCTGTGCAACTGACGATTTGATGAAAAAAAGGTGAACGAAAATGACCGCCGGTTGACAGTCTTCATCAATTGCTTTTGTTAAATTATAGATCGATTATATATCTTTATCTACAACCCTGGCTGTGCTATGATGTACGAAATTAATCGGAGAAAAGAAGTATGGAGAAACTTTTATAATGGTCGACTGAACTAGTATCGTTGGACCCTCACACTGGTACCTTCTATGGCTGGGCAGTTCACGTAGCTAAGTGAAGACAGGCGGCGTTATAGAAGAAACTCGCCGTTGCCGGGTTTTCACGAACAAGCGGCCAATGGGTGAGATGAACTGTCAATGAATGTCGACCGTTTGACTTCTTTACTGTTTTCGCAGCCTCGATTGAACACGGGTTACTCCCCCGATAGAATTACTCTAACCAATCCTCGCTATTTATGGTTAGTCCCAAAATTCCGCAGAGTCTCACACAGTAGGAGTTCTACTAGTCGTCTCTGTGAACTAACCAATTTTCATTATGTTCTACCCCAGCGTAGCAAAATTTATGTATAAGGCTTCAAGGAACTATTGGAACTATGTCCACTTAGGAGCCTCACTTTTAAACGAAAATGATATAACGCGTTTTTACAAGGGATCGGTCTATCTCTGAAGATTTCGTATTCGAAAAGAATTGCTTTGAATGGAAGTCTTTCTTGACTATCAAGGAACTATAGAAATGACTAAAGTGACAACCAGGCAAACTAAGTAAGCTACCTTCTCGAACAGATCGACGTCTTCCAAACCCCATCCTTCAATTTTCGTGTCGAACCCACCAATCGCAATGAGATCCGCCTAAAAATCCCATATATTCGTAAAAAGTGGTCAGCAAAGCTTGTACAAAGGGATATGAAAACAAAATGATCCTGTGGACATCTAGGGAAAACTAACGCATGAATCACCTTATACAGGGCGGCTAGCCCATAACCAAAATGCCTGAAATATCCTCTTCTTCTACCGTAGTGGAATGCATCCGCTAAGAGGCGATCATTCTCAGACCAACTTTCGGGAGAGAATTCCGAGAACACGATCGGAAAATAAACCTGAATTCAAGAGAAAACTACAGGAATCCAGACAGACGGAACAAATTACTCTTGACTACACTTCAACAGAAAAAGAAAATGATGATTCTAACATGAGATAATTACTCAAAAAAGTAGGCAGTTGAGGCAATTTATTCATAGCAACTATTTGTGACAAAAGAAAAAACAAAAAAAAGAGGAAGACAACGTACTTGAGCATTGAGAATAGTGTTCAGTCTGACTCGATTCAATGCATCACAAGTGAACAGCATGTCGACATCAGTGAAGAACATCAGTCCATCGGCTGGAACCCGATCGGCACCCTTCATCAGCGCTATTCCCCTACTGAATGGTGCATCGTCCATTTCGATGACTTCTACTCGTACGAAACTTTGACGTAATTCTTCGATAGTCGCACTGGAAAACGAGGCATCAAAAATCAACGCGTTATAGCTACTTTCCCCAAAAAAAAGGTCGACAGAAATTAACCCTCTTACCGATTCTCTCGTTCGTCCTCGCTCGCGTACAGAACAACCACCAAAGAAATATCGCCGGCTCTTGCGCACACATTTTTTAGATGGCCCGCGAACCTATAACAATTAAGTGTCATTTCCAACGATACTTGCCAATGAATGAAACTCGATTTAAAATGAAAGGAAAATTTGAAACATAGGAAATAGGAACGGGAAATAATATTAACACTGTGAAGTGATTGAGGGTACCTTGCAAATATAGCGGCGCGTCCTTTCAACGGCAAAATCATGTGTAAGTGAGCATTCTCTCCAGTGAAATTGCTGCCTCTCCGGAGATTTGACCTACAGGAACCATTGGGTTGCTTTTTCTCAGTAGAGCAATTACTACCAAAAAGAGCCTACATACCTTAAATTCCTTTCAGACAATGCCTGCAGCGGAGCGAACACCTGCTGTACGTAAGCATGACGCCGTACAGACAATGTGGTTCGATGTGGCGGTCGGAACTTTTTAAACCTAAACAACGTACGTTGAGGTGTCCACCAAAGGAAATTAAGAAACACGACAATGAGGATACGAGTAGAGAATAAATCAAATAGTGTTCAAGGCCAATGTTATGAGAAACCATACAGCTTTATAAGAAACCCGCTAAATAATGAAGGTGACTTCAACGTAAAAGACAAGTGTACTAGAAAGTAATGCCAGAAAAGCGTTCGACCTTGATCTCAAGATCCAAGTTGCAAATCGGAGCTAGAGTTCATGTACGATTTTATTTGAATAATATCATCGCCGAACCTGGTTATTATAAAGACATACCATAGAATCATATCCAAGACGTAGTCGACTCCGTAGCGAGGTTCAACCCTCATGTAGCCATACTGTAGACTTTGGAATTGCAGAACTCTCCCCCTTTGACGTGCATTCGAATTGAACTCTTCGAATAACTGCAAAGACCAACTCTTGCCTTCTTGTTTACCAAACTCCTCTTAATAACAGCGCACAGTCTTATTTGCACGTTTTGCAAACAGTCAACCATTTTTCATTTACTACTGAGGAAGTCTCCACCGCTTACCTGAGTCACAATGTCACCCATTTCCGTCCTTATGCTCAAGTCTACCGTATGCCGTGGGCAGTTCACTCGATCTGCACAGAACAAGATCTTGTTGTTGTTGATATAGTCCCATGGCGTCAGATCTCGGGAGCTGAAATTCATTAATGTTCAACTCTTGAATCCAGTCATGAATCTCGTGAACTCATTCAACCCCTATCTACAAGCAAGAGGTTTTGGATTCTCCTGTATAGCCAGGTATTATCCCCAAGCAAGTTTTGTTTTTGATAATTGACCAGTAGCGTAACTTGTAGCGCACTTGCCCGGTATGCGAGAGATGAGGGTTCGTGCCTGGGGCGAAATTTTTATACATAACCCGGCATTCCTGGGAACGAAACAAATCTGCTAACATCTCCTAACTTTTGAGCCACGAGATAGAGCCATCGTAAAATTGACGAAATAGGTTTGCCACCTTTGACTTAGTATGGTTACCAAAGTGCTTGTGTAGCGAATGACCGCTTCTCCTGCGGTAGTCGCTCGAAAAATCGTCCTTTATTTCTTCACTGTTTCACGCCTAGGGACATCTTGGAGGAAGTCGGCCACGCATTCTACTTCAATTTCAGAGCCATAATATCATTTGATTAAGATTGACAAAGACTTCCGCGGCGGCAGCGCGGAGGTGACGAGCTTTTTTATCTTGTCCGGTAGGTCAGGTGGTCGCCTTAAAAGATTCCCAAGGGTGAAGCTTTGGATGGTGTGACGTACGGTCTTGGTTGTGATGCTCGAGGTACGCGACATTGACTTTTATTCCTGTCGAGTAGCAGGGTTACGCTTCAGAGTAGAACGAGCAGGGGGAGGCACGTGGTTGCAATTAGGCGAAATAAAAAGCTTGGTAGTCGGCATACTTATTGAACGGTTCTGATCGCGCCTGACTTTTTTCGACATGGTTTGAAGCACAGCGACCCTAGGCCTAACCCGGTGTGCGGTACGACGATTGAGGATTTGGGGAGACGTTACTTGGATAGCGTTAGGAGTGAAAGCGCGATCGTTCAATAGTAATGCACCGTTTGTCTTGAAGCATCTCTCTATGGGCTTGTCAAGCGACCAAAATTCAAATTCGAGTTTTCTGAGAGCACCCATCATGTTTTCAAAAGGCTTTAGGGAATTTGAGGATATTTTCATTTGAGGGACTGCCTCACTCACCACCCCATAACCCGATGAGTATACCACCAATCGATTGGTAAGCTGAACCATTCTGATTCGGTGATTCCGTTGATCAATGCCCACCCTCATTTTTTCTCCAAATATTACAGATTACTATTCACGAATCCTGTGAAAGGAATGGGCTTGTCAGCGGTTCCCTCACCTGTTCGGCATGATCCGTATCAGCGTAGGCTGTTGCACATCACTGCGTTCCGTATGCAAGGACACTCGTCGTGCTCGTAACGCTTGAAGATGAAATGCACGATCATGTGCATGAACGCGACGCATTACTGCTGGATCTTTGATGGGATGTACTGTTATGGCGGCCCTGACCTCCGATAAATCACCTGTGTACGCCTGAAAAAAAAGCTCGTACTCATTCGTCATTCGTCATCATCGGCAATCATTGCCAGTATGGGTCACCTTGCACAGTTCCTCAGCCTCTAAATGGCAACGTCTACCCGAGAAACTGGTTCCCTCACAACCACCTAACAGACTGCCGCTAAAGTAGTTACACTGTAAACAAAGGCCAAGCATACCCTTGAAGTGGTCTGGTTGTTATGAAACAACTTCTGCATCTCATAGTTCCACGTGCAGGCCACTCCCACGTGCCGTCGAATGCATCTCCCAAGTTCAACGTCTTCATGCGTCGTTAGCAAATGCTGCAGACAAGACTCCAGATGTGGAGACAGCAATCTGAACAATTGTGGTCATATAAATTCGAAAGAAACTTATTAGCTACACAAGCACAAACCTCAACGTCTCCCTGCTCATCACCACTCCTGGACCACCCATACAGTAGTTGTCAGTGGAGCCCAGCGCCAACAGTCCGTACTCTGCACTATTTCCCAGACCCGCTTGACCAATGGCATGAGCTCTGGAGACGTGGTCATTAGGTTCGCGATCCACCTAATTATCATTGGGAAAAACAAGCATACCTGGATGAGTCCAACGAGCGTAAGAACTTCTCCAACTCACTACCTCTTACGTACAAATCGTCATCAGCTCGCAAAAACCAATCGAACTCGTCCAACTAAAACGGTTTCACTATTAGTCGATGAGCCAATACGAAACCAAAAGAATGCATCACAAAGTATGTTTTTCTTTTCGTACTTTTCAATAAGTGAGCAAAATTTATTAATATACATTGGGAAGGACTATTAGGTGCAAGCTTAACACATTCACGCCGATGGCCGCCCATATGGGCTGCCAACAACATGTGCTCCTGGGACGATGGCCCATATGGGCTGCCAAGCTGATAATCGCTTGCCAGGCGCTAGGAATGGACAGATAGGTGGGCAAACCTCGTAATCGAGTTAAAATGCTTTTAAATTCCTTCACGGGGAAAGTGAATAAATGCTCTCTTTTCGTAACCACTATTCGTCGTTTTGATCGAAATCCTACTGTTATATGTTTAGATAATCTTTACGCATTGGACATTGCAGAAATTATTTTGTGACATTCATGTTTTTGTTCATTTACAAGTACAAAATCTGCGGTTGTGAGGTTAGGCGGCGGCGCCCACAAAATCGCGTCCGTCCCACGCGACCGAAAAGTGGAAAAGGGGCGTCGTCGTGAATGTGTTAATTGCGATGGTTAACTGATTTTTTTCTTACTAAAAATGCATTTGCTCAGTAAGTTGTCCTTCAATCATCGAATGATGCCGTCACGAGAACGTTTTGAATTTGATCAATTCCTCCTCATTTCTACACCTCCTCCACTTTTCGAACTCATATGGCAGCTACGCTGTACTTTATCGATCCTAACAAGCGATAATCAGAAGATGCTATATGGAGTGGTTACGCTGATGAAGGAAGGGCTTTCCATCCTAGTGGAGAAAACTGCAAGGGTTTATTCCATTCGAGAAACATAAGCTCTAGCCTTCCTACCGATTCTCCTATAAGTCACTCACTTTCCAGGTGTCGCAGACTAGTAATTGAAATTTCACAATTCGAAAGATCCGCGGAAAACGTTGGCGCGTGATAGTACCAAGGTATCGGCTGCGGAACTGCTCTAACCAGGAAAGGTGATTATGTCAACCCAACCAATAGAAATGAGATGTACATACGCGCCTTGGGACGCTGAGCTCAAATATGCTTTCCTTATCTGCTGAACTCTTCTCTGAAAGGAATTATGAAGCAGAAAAGCGCAGGGGCAGTGGTCGAGGCTCACGAAAAAGAGGTCAGGGGATCGACTCCTGGCGAGCTTGTTCTTTTGCCGTTTGCAGTAAGATAGCTAGGAAGCCTCATAACATCGTTAGTTTAATATGTTCGCGTATAGTTTCCTGGGCAGAGATTGAGAGCAATTAATCACCAAAATGAGCAATATTCGCACCTGACTGCACTAGGCGTCTGTAGCGCAGGCATCAGGCATTTTTGCTCACAACAAGTGTGATATTCGTTAACAGGGAGCCCAAATCCTCCCTTGGACAGACTTTTCCCAGTTCTGAAATTTTAAACTAACCCCAAAAATTGGGCAGTACCTACCCATCAACCCATTAGCAGATGCTGATATTGGAAGGGAACTAAACTTCTAAACAAACTTCAGAAGAAACAGAAATAGTGTTTGGCTGAATTCACTTCAGAAAAGACAAAAATAGTGTTTGGTTTGTCTGTCGGCATCATCCTAGGATCTACAACGCATCATTATCAAGTACAACCTCCTCCCACAGCGGCTGTCTCGTCGTCCATGATCGGTCAACTCAAAAAGTTGTTGTGTAAAAAGTAATTCTATGACAGTCGAATTTTTTAATTTTTTTATTTCTTAATTTTTTTTGGAGTTTTTCGAATCGAAGCCTCAGGTTTGGTCAGAAACTCGTCCTTTGAGGTAGTTTTACCCTCTGAGGAAAAATATAGCATACCATTTGTCCCGATAAAGCTTGGCAACTGCACTAGTGGCCAGAGTCAACCTCATGTTCAAATATTTTCGAGAGTTGCGACCCCACCAATACACAGTTGCGACCCCCCAATACAACCAGCCTTCCCCACCGCGACCTCTCCCTCTTCTATAGTATTTGATTCTGAGACCAGTTGACACAGCCCAAAACCTACCTAAAACTCCGAAACTCCACCCACTTTTTCCCCAAAAATAGCCGTCGAGCGGGGGGGGGGTATACAACCAGTGAAACGGCAACTTTTTTCGCACGCACCTATGCCCTGCGCCCCTGATGACCAAAACGTAACCAGCAGAACTGCGCAATGCGACCCTCTCCCCTCCCAGAACACAAATGCGACCCCCCCCGTTCGAACATTTCGAACGGACGGTTGACCCTGCTACTCACCCCACGGAGCACTTCTAGGCAACGAGCCTCAATTGCCCACAAAGTCTTTATAGATGTAGCTCAAGGCGACTGTTGATAAGATGATAAGATTATGTATACAAAAAGCTTCTCACAGTTAGCTATGAAGAAAGACACACCAAATACCGAAAATACCGAAAAGACCCTAACCCGCAACCCTTTGTTCGGAAGCAAGACTGCCACCAGCCACCACTGAAGCACACCACCCTTTTCTTAGTGACGTTTATAGGAGCCTACATGTGATTTCAGACAGGACGAAAAAAAAGGTGACGGAGAAAAACACTCCATAACTCCTTCCAGGGAAGAGTTCAGCAGACCAACGAAGCAATTGAGTCCAGCGTCCAGTACGTGAACTGATACTACGCATTCCATTCGCGCCGCGTTCACCTAGATGACTTTTCCTGGAAAGATAGACCTGCACAAGGTCCTCGTCATTTAGAATCTTTATGATGCGCCATGCGCTGAACAGCTCTTACAAGGGAGGTCTTTCAGGGCAAGGTGCGCTTTTTGGAAACGGTTTAGTACATGTTGTAGGGACGCATGTATGGACCACAAAACCATGTTTCGTTTTCGCTGAACGGTTTTAGTAGTACCAAAAAAGTGGTGAATAATACTCTTGATGGTTCAATCCCCGCGGCGACTAAATTTTGCAATCAAGGTTGGCGGCCACTTGTTGGCTTCAAAATGGTCCTGACGATGAATTTGACATCTGATTTTGATATTTAGCGCGATTTGGCACCAAACCGTAGGCGCCAACCCAAATGCAAAATTTAGTCGCCACGGGGGATCGAACCCTTAACAGTACCTTATGCTTCTTTTTGGTACTGCTATAACGACAGTTCAGCGGGAATGAAATGTGGTTTTGCATTCGCTACATGCGTCGCTACAATATGCACAAAACCGTTTTGAAAAAGCGCACCCTGCCCTGAAAGACTTCCCTTGTTAGACCCGCGGAGATGCATTTGAATGAGCAATTACCTTACCGGGCACAGGAAAGCACTATTATAACCCTTCATCAATTTAATACCAAGTAACCAACCCGGACAACTATGGCGGGGACCAGAATGGCGAAACGTCTGATCACTTTGAAGAAATTCGACCCTGACGACCGTAGAATGTATAACGGCATTCTTTGCTACTGGTCCTATTTGGCGACGCTCTTCTACTTATCAGAAACAAAATTATAATACACGCGAACGGAGAGAAAGAAACGAAACTGACTCTTTGCGCAGTACAAGGTGTGGTGCGAATCTTACTCAGCTAGACTAGAACGCTATGTTGCCCAAACAAATCACTGAGATGTCGTGAGTCATCTGATTCCACAGTACATCGTCACAAACTGAACTTTACCCTTACACGGGTGCTGGCTCAGTCGCAGGATTCCCTTCGGATGTCCTTCTGGAATTCGTGCTAATGCCGCCTCTACTATTATACCCCGCTAACCAACCCCAACATTTCGTTATCACTTATCAGCAGGAATAAGCGCGTTGTTACAGCAGATTGAGATCTCGTACGTCAGGTAATACCACTGTCAAAAAAGTGACTCGTGCTTGCAAAAACACCACCACAGCCACCACCACCCCGACCCTCCACCATCGCCGAAATGCAGGGGTACCAGGCGCCATCGAATATGTTCACGGCTCATCACACACTGTGAACGAGCGGAAAATATGTGAAATTATTGAAAAGAGCACAACAACGATGACGGCCTTCAAATTATGCAATGAACGATGACTGAAAGACGAACTCGCTAGTGATGAGGAACTGGTTACAGATTATAATAATCGAAAGCGCTTTCGAGGCACTCTTGAAGCATATACACACCCTCGAAGAAATTCGTCATATTAGTATATTTACAAAAAGCCTAATCTCTGAAATGGAGGACTCACATAATTCTCTGCCATCCACTTAACCATCGCAAAGCTTTTCTTCTGCGGTGGATACGTATCGTCGACACCTTTCAGACGTATAAGCGGCAAATCCGGGTGGATGGATTCTGTATGCTCCGCCACGAAAAACAGTACCTGAGCCAACAAGAATTATTTTTTTTCTCCGAAACGATATTACAGTACTGGATAAACCGTGAGAAAAAGTTAAACGCGCGAACAAGTAGAAAGCTGATCAGCAACGGGACATACTTTGCCTGGAACGTGTTTCGCCCATGTTTTCCAGACATTATAGGCTCGTGTATCGACGTACTTCGCCGCCGGCATGATACCCATAAGAATCAAGCCTGTTCGCTGCTGCAAGCTTGTCGACAGTTGTTCGCATTCTGGTGAAGTGGATCGCTTTTGAAGTCGAGCCACAGACGACACACAGTAGCTAAAAGAACCACGATTTCAGAGATTCAGACGCTGACTGAACGCAGTAAGTCATCTTAACTTCCAAGACTGAAATATGATTTCACGTCTCTCTTCTCTCCCTCTCTCTCTCTCGATCTTCTCTCTCTCTCTCTCTCTCTCTCATTTGGATAAATCAAAGTTGAATAGGGATTAGAGGTAGTAAATAACACAGATTCAAGTCATTAGGAATTTATCAGTTGATCTAGGATCAAATTCGAAAACCTCAAACGAAGTGCAAACTGTTCAGCTCAAAACAAAACATAGCTAACTGTACCTGGGAGCCGGGTCATAATCCCAATCTGGTACCCTCTCCCCCTCACCTCCCCCTCCAGCGCCGCAAGTAGAAAACTTCATGAAATAATTTGAGGATCGCGCGCTGTACTTAAAGGCTAGACAAAGCCATGCCATATAGCTAATAGCCAACAGCAATCATGAAGATATTTTAGAGTTAATTTGTTGATTACGACACTTCACGTCTCTAAAACACCGACCGAACATTTCCAATTATGAACCAACAAAGCCAAAAGGAGCCTCTTCGCAATTCCAACCCCGTTTCAAGTTGCAATCTGACATCAAATTCACGCATTTTCTCACAAGGACTATCTCGTACATTCAAGTAACCCAGACAGGGTGAAAACCTTGACTGGCCATCAAGTAAATAAGCAAATAATTACGTTAGCAAAATGCAAATACATGGGCAGAATGCATTATAGGAAACCAACTCACGTCAGAGATAGACCCAGCAGAGTTCCAATCAGTGTGAGAAAGACAGGACGCGATACGGGCATATTATACGTCTGGAAAAATGAAACTCTATCAGTAGGACACAATTCTGAACAGCGCACTCGTTATTTCTTATCCATTAATTTAACGGCCAAACGCAACGCATTCGGTCTATTTTCGATAAAAAAATGTCATCAAGTTTATTCCCTTTTCAACATCAGGCTTTCAACTAAAAAAAACCACTCACGGCACCATTCCCACCAATGGTGTCGCCTTTGAATAAATATGTGCGCATTTTTTTTTTTGAAAGAAGGAAACACTTGGTAACGGGTTTTTAAAACAGATGGAAAGAAGAAGTGTTTGGGTGGGAGAAGTTAACGAGATCTGCAGAAATTTCGAAAATGGTTCTCTTTTGGATTCCAATTTTAGTATATGTTCAGGAATGAACAAAAACATTCCTCCCTACCTCCCTCAGCATCAACTTGAGGGTAGTGAAATGCGAACTGCATATTAGAGGCCGTGGGACCTTTTGAGAAGGAGAAGTTCTGAGTTACTAGAGTGTGGGTAGGAGGCCTATGGAGGGCGATGGTTGTGCTAACCCCAGACTCCAGCTGCAATGTCGACCCTGCTTAATCAAAAGAAATGGAACAACCTTACTCCACTAGTGGACAGGCGGCGCGGCAACGTGTTAGACAAAAAGGTATTTAGCTAAGAGACAATTTCTCAAGCGCTAGGTAGCTACAACCCCAGAAATAGGCGCGAGCTTCACGAAAATCGTAAAATTGGATCAGTTTCCTTCTATAATTTGGTATTACAGGCAGCGAGTTGGTCCCATCTGGCAACAAGAAATGTGAACAACAAATACACTAAAACTCAGTCATGCTCACCCCTTTCAATCTCATCGGTTTTTGTCAGCCTCAGATCGACAGCAATAACACTCAAATAATATCAGCTCCTAGATGAATGGGCGTCAACCCAACAACACCGTAATGACGCCGTCTTCGATATTGTTCTTTGGTATATTGGTGAACCTGAAAACTTGTGGAATGATGAAGTTCTACTCAGATACACAGACACGGAACCAAAGCAACACACACTAGACAGGCACCACGACGGCCGTGCGCGCGTAAACACAACAGAAGTGAGCGCAGCGATCCACCTGACAAAAAAAACCATCGGCTATTCACTTTGTGCGTGCGTGTGTGTGCGGAGGTATTGCACTGAACGCTCAGTGACCACGAGACATGATAAAATGATCGAAGTAGCGTGACACAGAGCGAATACGACCCCGATCAGCAACCGTCCGTGGACCTACCCGAAACAGCTAACTCGTTCGACTCCGTTCCGAGCTAAGGAATCGGAAAATGTCGCCGTTAGCCAGCACCATCCGAGCGCGCAGAGAGGCTGCTGGTACCCGTGAAATTTGGCCATTCATCCCCATTATTCCTCGCACGTTTAATTTTATTAAGATTTTAGAAGCGGCGCCATCAAGCCTTATATGAGGAACGAGTTGAAAACAATGACGAATAATCACGGGATTTTTCTGAGATAGGAAGGAAGAAGTCGCAATGTTACACCACTCTGAAGGAAATTATGGTATGATTGAAAAACGCCCGAAAGCCGAATAGGGCCTATTTTATGGCGTTCCTGCGCGATCGTTCTCAACAAAAACGCAAAGCGCATCTCCACGCACTCAGATGAGAGACCCAGAAAGGATTTCTCGGAACCTCCACATTTTTACTCCACTCGCTGAAATAACGGTGCGCATTGATAAGAAACCCACTTAACATCAAAACCTAATCATTCAAGGCTCAAATAATTATATACAGCAGGTAATAGTACCAGTAAAATTTTACTAAATTGAATTTACCTAGCTTGAGAACGAACATTCACAAGATTTAAATATACCAGCCACTGCTGTGACAAAGGAACATAATGAATGGCGTCTCGGCAACGAACATCAAAACACATCCATAGGGTGTAAAAGGCGAAATTCTCACGGTAGTTTCCATTAAGACAGCGAGATGGAAAAAGCGCTGATAACAAGGTCAGGGAATGGAAAAAGAGTAGTTCCAGTCATCAATCAGAGAAAAGGTGCTCTGGGATGATCGAACACATTGGAAACCGATATTTCTTCAACTCTTATTTTGTTGTGTTATAAACTATTATCAGGGCAAGCCGATCATCTTGCCAATGCCGCTATGCCCAGAGAGATCCTTGATGCAAATGGCCGACCACAATCTGACAAAGTTGTATCTCCCAAAAAAGGAATGGCTTGAGATTATAAGTGATTTCAAACTTTTTTTCGAACGATTTAAAATTAAAGAAAGAATGAATATAAAAATAAAACTAATTATCAAGGGAAATGACACAAAAAAGTCATTTAACAAGGTTGCGCATTATGAATGAAGCCAGCCAGATGTAAATGAGTCTCAGAGTACTTTTAGATTTACGTGAACTGTTCAACCAGTTACACTCTATTTCATTTTACACGACAAACATTTGAATGACGAACAATATCTACTGGAAGGGTTTTCTTCGGCGAATGGAATCATGAATATCATTCAAGGCGAAAAAAGTGAACGTTACAGTTTCAGTTCTTTATGCTCTGAAGTTGTACAAATCAACATCGAAATTCTTTGAATCATGATAAAAACTATGACTATAAGAACACACAACGTAGTAATGACTATGCGTAATTATCTTATGAGAACATGTCCTCACTGAAAAGGCTGAAAAGGGGAAAATCCTTTTTCTTCCGCAGAAATAGAAAAAAAGCATCAAAAAAGTGAACTTCATGGAAACGACATAAATAGAGGAAAATAACTAGGTGAGACTGCAAAAGAAAAGAATGGAAGAGAAAGAGACTGTTAAGAAATACTTTATCTGAATTTCTTTGAGTATTTTACTCTCCATTCGAAAAGCACGAGAAAAAGTTGTATTCGGTTGTTATTTACAATTCATTCCCTTAGCTTACATGCTTTCCACACAATTAATTTGTCTGGAAAGGAGTTCCTCTGCACTCTGTTTCGAAGCAACCAGTCGGCTGGCATATTGCTATTGGCACATTGCTATACCTTCTCGTCTTATGAAAAGAAAAATGAAATCAAAAAACGGGTGAAATAAGTTTTAAAAAAATTCAATCAAATTCATCCACTTTTAAGGCCTGCAAGCGAGGAATCGTTAGTTTTGAAATCAAAACCATTCAAAACGAAAGTCTCTGAAGTCCATTCTTTTACATCAAACTCATTTTCACATCTAAAAATGTGGAATTTGCAAAAAAATCTTTCTCGACTCAATTCGAAATAAAGAGGGTGTCACATGTTAATTTGCCAAAGGGACTTAACTAGAATCATGGAGATTCCACTCATAAATAACAAATGGAGCATTTGGAGTGAGCGACCGAACAGAAAAGGAGCGAAGAGGGGATCAAAGGACAGTGTTTCCTATTGATATCTGAAAAATAATGAGACAGAAAAAAGTGAATATAAGTTAAAAAGATTGAAAGCAAATTTAAATTTAAAAAATCTGACTGGAGTTCGAACACATGGCGTGCCGAAAATTCCAAGCTTTTAACATTTGTTTAGTGGAATAAATCGTCAGACATTCGCAAACTTCTCTGCAGCGATTCAATTTACACCCGGCAAACACTTTCTGCAAGTGGAACACCTCTAAAAAGTGACAAGGCTTTATGGGAGTAAACACTTCGGAAGGAAACAAAAACCTTGTCAAAAACCGCTCAGAATAAATGATGAAGGTCGACTTCACGACCAGGCGCGAATATGGCACAATCAAAGCGCCTTCTATAGAGAAAAAGAACACTCTAAATGACCTGGTTTCGATAATCGATGTGTAGCTGGGCTACACGAGTAACGAACGCTATCACGATGACCATGAGCAAGGGCTATTGTACAAACACAGACATATCGTATATACAGCCCTCCCATTGTTATCGATTCGCGAATCAGATCTATTAGAGCTCTGCACTCGACAACGCACCTGTAAAGTAAATAAAAAATCAGTTCCGATAATTTGTTCCAGATCTGAGTGTGAGACAAAATGTGGTTTCCATTTGCTAGCAGGAAATATTGATTACGGACTAGAAATACTATAGAAACAGCAAGTACTAATGCTTCCTACACCAAATGTCGTGAACAATGTAGAAGTTGAAGTTTTTTTTTGGGATAACTTTGTTAAATTTCGTAAAATACAACAATACAACCCAGAATTGCAAAGAAAGTTGGCCGTAGCATTTCACAAGGCCATATTTTTAAAAGTGCATGTTGAAAAAATACTCGAGAAGCGGGTCATTTATGCGACTTGAGAAAGAGAAAACACTCATGAGGGGTGGATATGCAGGACTTTGATCGAGCCGACGCAAGCGTCGGAGATAGGCGGTGAATTGAGAGAGCTCAAAGATGAATGGTTTATAGTGGTATGCAATTTGTTTGACATTTGCGCGTGGAAAGCCCTCGTAGCATTGTTTCTGACGCTCCTGTTGTATTGATGAATGGACAGTTTGTAAAGGTGTATGATCAGGCCGACTGTGGTAGCCGCTCCTCGTCGCCTTCGTCCTCCTTGACACCAAGGCGCAAATTACCATCCTTTTCCTTCCGAACGCCCCTTCTCTTAGCAAATGCCGCCCACACTCAACACCATCCGTGAACGCACTTGCGTAAAAAAGCATTCATCATCGTCCAAATAGAAGGACATTAAGTTAGATCCGGATTCGGCATTATGCTATCCGAATCTGTCACAGAAATTAACCCTGTTCACATACCAATACACCTCCGAATCCACACATCCCCCAAAGACCTACTATGTCTTTCCATGTTAGTTGGATAATCTCAAGTGCAGAGGAGCCTTAATGCATAGAAAAGTTGGCTGTCTAGGGTACAAAGGAGCAGATGAGAAATTGCTGGGAAAGTTGATGTAGTCTTTGGAGGAGAGAGTTACAAATGATTTTCTCGAGAATGAGCTCATAAGGAGTTTCACCGTAAGGTGATTAAAAACAAGTGCGTCAAACTCGATTTTCATACGGAGTTCTAATTATTCAAAAGATTTAGTGTTCAAATGTACTCATTCTGGAAAATATAGCATGGAGTTAACCACACACACACCTTCCTTTCAGTGAGGACATCTTTTTCATCTTATGGGAACACCTAATTATCAAACTAGGTGGTGTGGACTCTGTATATAATAAAGAGTGGTACAAGTTGAAACGCAAATGGTTAGAAGCGCGAAAACCACAGTATGTCGATGACGGTGCCTTGACCTAGTGCTTGGCATAGCTTGGCATATACGGCGCTGCGGAATGGCCGAACACGAACTCGTAAAACAGCACAAGGAAAACTAACCGACATTCCACACATTTTTGTGAATAAAAAAGGTGGTGAGACAGCAAAATTGTTACCCACTATAAAGTTTGTATGCGCTGCAAGATAGTTTCCATCAGAGGCTACTCCAGTTCGCGTTCAAAAGCTTCATGATCCTTACGAAATTCAGTGAAGCTCATATGTAGTTTTACCTCCTTCAAAAAAGCATTTTTCGAAGATATGAGATAGCCTCCAGGGATGACTGTGATAAGCTATGGATAGGGTCTCCGAAGTCACCTATACGCTCTATGTCTTCCCGACAGCTTTATGAAGCTTTTGAATAGGAGCGAGGGTGTAGCTTTTAGTGAACTTCTTAATCAACAATGTGAGAAAGACGGAGAGTTTACGAGCATGCTCAGAATTGATGCAACCTTTCAAATGCACAGGACCACGTACAAGAGGACAACGCAACGAAAAAAGCGAGTGCTTTCAAGCTTGGAAATGATTAGGAAAAGGTAGATACAGAACGTCGTAATAGGATCGCTGGTCAGTAAGGAAGACGAGCTGGTCACAATCTCTCTCGTGATGTTAGAAAAGCCGCCTGATGGGGAAGTTAAAGTCGAGCTAAGAGTACACAGAATTTCATGCAACCTTGCCCTTGTCACAATCATGTGTCACACAAGCCTTTCCCTGTCAGAAATGATGCCAAAAACTCGATATGAGTGACACAGCTTGGCACTGGATTCTTAGAAGATATCATTACAGAAATATGAAGGCAAGTACACACAACCAAGGGCAAAACTCACACTGCTACACCGTCGTGGTTCATTTCGTAGGATCAGAATTTTTTCAAGGCTGCAAGAACAAACCAGACTTTTTTTCGACCACACAAAATTATGCAGTCTAGCAGCAATTGTAAAATGGGGCCTATTTGATCGCCTTCGCTCATAGCCACTTGAACCACCAAATTGCCTTTTTATTTCCACATTTATCTATTGATTTCCAAGAACATCGACCAAGCAAAATCTCATTCGAGAGAAATCAAAAATCTCACATCGAATCATATCTACAAAGATCATCAACGACGGTCCCTTAATTCTACATGAGAACCAAACGAGTGCTCCGCGGAACACTGAATCTCATGAAGCCAGTTGGCTGTGCGACGTGTTTCACCTCACTACAACGAACCCTTCCGAATGTGTGAAAAATTCTAGGTACTTACGTACAATAAATGTGGTACAGACAACGTTATATAAGCACATTAGCTCCGGTTCACCTCCCAGCGAACCCATCAAAGCTTATAAATCATTACAGCATTTTCAATGTAAGGAAAAGAAAAATTTCTTGAGAGCAGTTGCTGGGAAAAACGGCAAGAGGATCCAGTTAAAAAAGCTATTTAAAGGCACGAGACGAGATCGAATTGGGGTATTTTG